>JAEIHY010012919.1:0-10141 GCA_018904565.1 Drosophila tsacasi | reverse complement strand
TTACTTTAGAAATGATATATCGTTTTCCAACAACAAAACCATGCAGACCTGTGTTATTATCCGCAAAACGAAATTCGGCAAAATTATTCTGGAATTTCTATAAGCCAAAGCCAAAGCCAAAGCCCTTTGCTTTTTCCTTGGCGTTGCCACCCTCTGTGTGGGCCACTAAACGATTCGGGTTACAAAGGCGACCCTTGCCCCGCTGCATATCCAGTTGCCAAAGGTTAAAATAATGTCCTTTATTTCTCCCCCAGGTGGGCAAAAATCTGTCAGTTGGTTAGCTAGACATTTGAAATTACTACGACGAGGACGACGACGACGACGACGAAGACGACGGGCTTTGTCCGGCAATTAAATGAATCCCTGCCAAGGATGCCCCACTGCCTGGGAAGCCGCAAGGATGTCTGGTAAACGCTTGACCAATAGCGTCAATCAATTACTCCATTTGAGGGAATGCAGCTGCACTGGCATCCCTTCCAGGCGAATTTCTGAGGGCGGACAGCGGGCGTGGCCCGTGGTATCCTTAGGTACATAGTAGGTGTTGATTGCTCAGAGAAATTGCAACAGCAACATCGATGGACAATTTAAGAAGGATCTACAGCTAGTTTTCAGCTGTTTTTTTTAAGCCGGATTTAAAACGGAAAATGTTCGTTTTGATTGCGAAGGTAGCCCATAGTTAAATATTGAAACATTCTGCGAATGAACTCGACAAATAGTCTCGATGGAATGATTAATATGGGCAAGTACTTATGCAGGTAAGGGCAAACAATATATAGTATATAGAAGAAGGCTTGTGTGTAAAGGATGTGTGTGTTAACCAACTTCATTGACTGCTACAGAAAAAAAAAAAAAACAGAAAAAACGTACTACAAGTTGCTGCAATACAATAACATATTAAATATTAAAGTTTAACTTATAAAATAAGAAATAACTTCTGACTAAAATTGGAATGCCCAGCAAGGGTTTAAAAATAATATCGTAGTCAGGCAGCCAGAGATACTTGACTAGATCTGGTCGCCTGCTTATACTTTTTAGTAGAAGAGGTAGCAAACTTTTGCCCAAAAGTCAAGTGACCTATTAGGGTGTGGACCATAAAGTACCGCTGAATCGCCACCTTTTTCACACGACCTTGACTGCAGCACACAAAAACAAACAAAAAAAACAGTGGGCAATGCAAAAAACCAAGTCTGGGCAAAAAGTTTGCAACTTGTTTTTATGCCAAATGTAAAAGAATGTGAGAGTCAATTAATTACACACACACACACACAAAACTCGAGCCAAGCACGTATAAAAAAATGTATGTACATAGGAGCATACACAGAGAAAAATATTTAGTTTCACTGAGACTTGTTCATTATTTATTTACAAATCATACGTTTTATTATTTAAGGCTTTTAAATAACTATAAATAAATATATATATATATTTCTGTAATTAGTTTCTTAAATCAACAATTGGTCTCTCAGTGTATACAAACACACGCACACACACACACACATACATCATCTTGGTGCGTGCCTTTGTGTAGCATACAATTTGGGGCCATTCGAATTCCAATTTTTATGGCCAAAAGCGTTGCGAAAATGTATGCATTCGACTTGTGTGTGTGTGTGTGAGTGCGAAATTGGTAACACAAGAGACCACAAATGCCATATGGCCAAATATATAGACGATGATCCAACTTACAGCCGATATATATACCATATAGTATCTGTGTGCGTGTGTGTCCGCATAAATAAGCAAACAAATGAACGCCTAATGAGGTCAGAGAACGGGGCATTGGCCCTGTCCCCGACCACGTTCAACCCAATAAAAGTTACACTCGGCATGTGTGAAGATGCTAACTGTCGTCCACTGAGAGAAACCAAGAACAAAGAAACCAATGACATAATTTCTATGAAATATGAACTTGTCTGGGTAGTCTTTTGTCTTGCGTTTTGTAGCTGCTTGAGTAGAAGGTCAACAACTCTCGTAAATGCCTTGAATGTTGGTCAGGCAGAGTGTTCAGTATGGTTAGTGTAAATAGGATAAATAGAAGTATATAATATACACTATTTAGTATATATACTAAAGTTAATCTATAGTATGTTCTGTTGGCACTTACCGTAAACTGCTTGGCCAACAATTAGCAACATTAGCAGCGAACAGCAGCGTGGGCGACTATGGATTAACCTTTGATTTTCTGCTGCTTTTAGTTGCTGCTGCTGCGAATGGTGTTGCTGCTGCTGCTGCGGATGTTGCTGCTGCTGCTGCTGATGTTGTTGCTGCTGCTGCTTGATGTAGCCGCTCCTTCTTCTTCTTAGCATTTTGCGAGAGGTTTGCCAGCTTCAGTCTTATTGTTTCCCTGTCTCTCTCTCTCTCTAAGCCCCTCGCTCCGTCTTGCTCACAGCCAGAGTCCTTCACACAAGTAACTGTAAAATAAAGGGAAGAAGAAGAACGGCAAGGATAAGACCAGGATGCGGAATACAAAGAAGCAGCAGCCAGAGAACAGACACAAGTCCAAGGTACAGCCATAAGCAAGGCAATAGAAGCCAAGTTAGAAAATAAATTGACTGGAATTTCATTTATGAAAGGATATAAATATTTATAAGAATAGTTTTTAAATTTATTCATCCATGTGCATAATTAGTTATTTATTTATTAATATTGAATTAATGTATTTAATGTTTTTAAATTTATTTATTAATGATATTTGTCGATAATCTTTCATTGTTCAAAATATTTGAAGATTTCTTCATATGATTTGTTATTTACTTAGGTTAGGTAACCATTTAACTATTCACTTATTTCAAAAACACAAACAGAAACCCTACCTAAATATAACTGACATTTGTAGTTATCCTTGTATTATTCCTATTAATTAAATATTTATTTAAATATTAATGTATATATTTATTTAGTTTTATTTTATTTATTTATTTTCAACACAAACCGAAGCCTCACATAAATATTACTAGCATTTCTAGTTAACCTTTCATTATTCCACTTATTTCATAATTTCTTTATATATTTTTATTTTTATTTTATTTATTTTATTTTTAATACAAACAGAAGCATCATTTAAATATTACAGCCATTTCAAGTTACCCTTTTGACTGATCATAAGAATCAATACATATTTTATGTTTTAAATTTCCCATGTTATTTTGTATTTTGTATTATATTTTCCATTATTATCCCTAATATCTTGGCCCAAACTCCACATGGTGGCAGCAGCATAACGGAAATCCAATTGAAGCCAAGTGTAAGACAATTGCTGCGAGTTTGTTCAAACAATTTTGCCGCTCCTTTCGTCAAGGCAACAAATGAGTTTCTCCTCAAATTGAGTTTTCGCCGCTGGCGAAATGTCAGCACCAAAAATAAATGATAATCCCATCAAGTGTCGAGCGAGTGTATTGCAATTTTCTTGGAATTTGTTAAAGGATTTCAATGGAATTAAAGTGAAAGGAACGAGAGTGGGTGTTGATATGCCACATATTTCGGAATTTAATTAGTCGGATAAGACGGGCTACTGACTCTTTATAAACTGAGGTAGCCATAGTGATGGAATTCCCTATGATGGACACCTTTGTGTGCGCTCAATAAAAAATAGTTGTAAACACAGATAAAAATATCCTTGATTTAAGGAACTCCTTGAAGAGTGAAATATTCTGCTTATTAATTGAATGCTTAGTGATTTATATGGGAAACCTAGAGCTACCAGCATTCAAGTGCTTTTTTTGTCGATGAGATCCTTTGATAAAGGTAGGCTCCTGGATGCTGGATCCTTTCTTTTTTTATTTTTTTCTTCTTAATCCATTTTTTTTTTTTTTGTGGGCTTACACTGCACTTGGAGTGACCCAAATTGTGAGGGGGCCTTTTTTTTGCTTGCGACGACTGACTGCTGCTGCCACGCCCATCCGAACCGGACCGGACCGGACCGGACCCCCTTTTGGAAACCGCCAGTCGCCACCCCTGCGGCGCCATAAAGCATGACCCAATTGAATTGTTACGCTCGTGCTAATAAAATTTTATGTGCGGCTATTATTAGGCTCTCGTGTCTGTTCGTGTCCTGCGGCCCCGCAACAAACAATGTCACTTAGGATCCTTGGGCTCTCTTTTTTGAGCACGGCAAGAAATTTGAAATTAAAGAAAATATAACCCTTGCTTCGGAGGTTTATTTTTTCTTATTTAAGTATAGATAAATGCCAAAGAAAATATATTTTGTCAATATTGTTGTTTAGAGTAAATCAGTTGTTATTTTTTGGGAAATGTTGTTTTATTTTTTTATTTCTAAAAAAAAAACTTATAAAAATAAAATAAATATACCTTTGCTGTAAATTGTTCAATATATTAGAAAACCATTTGTTTTGTTTACAATTTTAGTATTGAAAAACTATTCCAACGTCAATTACTAACTTCGTCATTGTCTAAATATTTTTAAACCTAAAATTTACTTTGTATTTCTGCATATTATTATTATTTAATTATTTTTGATAAAAAATAATCTCTTAGGTTTGCATATTGGAAATCTAAGAGGGTTTAAAAATATTAAACGGCAGATTCCAAATATTCTCAGAACATTTTCTAATTCTATTCATATTTTGTATAAATTATTATTCAAGTTTTTGCAATATTAAAAATTGGATAAAAAGCTTACTACATATCTCTTTTGATATGTTTTATAATACATTTTAAATTTGTTACCTTGTATACATTAAAATAAATAATATTTATACATTAAAGTAATCTAATAAAATGCTGACTTCCCAACTTATTTTCAGTGTACTTTCATTCAGCGTTCATGAGGTGGGCCTCTCGGCACTTTCACTTGTTTTTGCTGTATTATTTCCTGCCATGCGACTGTTGAAATTTTATTTTCATACTCTGTTGTGTTTTTAAGGCGAAACTAATTTGTTTCCTGTATCGATTGCGGGGGGAGAAAAAACAAAAAGAAACAAAAAATAAACAAAACAAAACCAAAATCCTCAGTCGCGACGGCGTCCAAAAATGTATGCATAACTTAGCTCTTTGCTCTCCGAATCTTTGATAACCAAACGCTTTGATTATACGCCCCGCCGCCCAATCGTCGATTTATCCATTTTTTGTTGTTTTTATTATTTTTTTTTGTTTTATTTTGACGCCCACACAATTTTCCACTTTATTCTCTGCATGTTTTTCGCATTTTTTGCGCTTCAGTTGTCTTAGGCGATTCCTCGTGGCGTTAAGTACTCACAAAGAGCGGCAAAGCGTCCACAACAAACCGAAGGGAATAACGAGCCAGAATGGCCAAAAACAGAGGCTACTTCAAAGGAAAGGGGGGTAGTCTGGGGTGGTCCGTGGGGGAAAACTCATCCCCCATTTGCATGGGGAGGACGCAAATTCCCCGAAATCCAAACTCAAGGATCAGCCCAGGACACTGTCCTGGACTTTCATTAGCCCAAAATACAACCGAAAAAGTGTGTGCAATTGACGCAAATGTCTGGTGTCATTTGTGGGCAAGCAATCGGTTCGGATTCCAGCACGAAATGTTGAAGGTAGAGAAAGGATTTTCCATGCAAATGGGTCCGTGTGCTCCTGCAGAGCCATAAAAGTGAGCATATTTCGAGGAAATGGGCTCGAATTTAAAGGCCAATTTAAGTGGTGAAGAATATGTTTTGGTTCTTCAAAATGTATATATTATTCTGCTTGATTTCTAAGTATGTAAAGCAATAAAAATCACGATTATCAATTTATTATTATTAAAATTTCTAAACCAAAAATAATAATAATAATTTTGTACAAAAATACATATTATTTAGAGCTCATTACAGTTATTCCTTGGAGCTTATATAATAAGATTATACATTTCATGCATTTCTAAGTGGGGAGAAACCCCACTTTGAAAACTTTCCACTCATTATTTTTTTAAATTCCCCCAAATACAATAAAAAACAATTAAAATCTTACACTTCTTAGATAGTTTCCCTCACTCTCACGTTTTTAAACTTAATTAACTTCATCAACACTTTGGCAAAAATAAAATCCTGCAATTATTTGAAGCCTTTAAGCTGTTGAAAATCGAAAAACCAGCAAATACCCAAATGCTTTTGGCTTTAATTCGATCAAGGGGATGGCCGGAGTGTTAGATTTTCAATGACAGTCAGACAGACGCACACAAAAACTTTCGCAGCAACGTGGAGCCGGGCCGGAGCCAGGCCACATATGCATATTCTCATCAATTTGCCATAATTTACATTTGCCAGATATCTCGGTGCTGTGCGGTGCCCCCCGGAAAAGTGCCATAAAGTGTCGTAAAGTGCATTAGAGCGCACTTGGCATAACGCAGGCAACAATAAGAAAACACCAAGGAGCCGAGACAGGCAGGACCGGGCAGGGGGGCACTGAAGAGGGACTGACGCGAAAGGAGCAACAGCAGACGTACAGCGTACAACGGGGCGTATGAGTGTTTTGCATAAATATTCATGGGAGGCGGTGAAGGGGACACAAGCGCCCACAAGAATTGCGCCAGCGGAGCGACTAACACCTTCCGGCAAAAAAACAAAAACAAAACCAAAAACCAAAACAACAAATACAAAGAGACAGAAAAGGAGAAAAAAACACCAACAAAAATAAAAAGGCAAAAAATTCCCTGATGTCGTTGCCATTTGCCATTGCTGCTGCCCGATTCCCCATACTTTATGCCCATTTCTGATTGTTTATTAGTGCGGCAAAGTCCAAATAGGGGCGGTCTCCGTTGGGGAAAAGGCATTTTTAATGCCTTGGTACATTTATTGGCGTGTTTTACGCGCCATAAACTGAAATTCATAAACATTTTTTATGCACTTACATGTGTAAATGTGTTCGGTTCGCATTCGGGTTCCCAGGAATGCATCCAGCCTGGCATGGGAGGTGTCTGTGTCTGTGTCTGTGTCAGTGCGTCTGTATCGGTATCAGTATGTGTGTGTGAGGGGTTAAGGGCCTGCCCTGCTATCCAAAAGGGGGCTAAGAATGGGTGGACCAAAGGTAACATACACATATTTTTTGCCGAGGTGACGGCCTCTTCGTTTCGTGTGCCTGTTGGTGTGCGTTATCCTGCATTGCGAAAATGCGACATAAAAATTCATTTTATTACATACGTTTTTGTATTGTACTGCCACCGATGGTGCCCTTGGTCCTTGCCGAGGCATAAGGCATAAGGCATACGGCATAAGGGGTCGTGGTCGTGGTCGCTGTGCATGGAATTATTATTTTATTTGGGGCGCAACAGTTTATAACTCTCAAAAATGTAAATGTGCAGCAAAACGAATAAAAAAAAGGGATGGAAATATCTCAACTGAGATGGAGAAGAATACGAATCTTGCAGTGTATCTGGGAATATTTAAGCATAATTTCCAGATTACTAATTATACAGAATTGTCTTAATTATGTAGGTTGTAATTCTTCTTAATTTGTATAGCATTTTTTTGCTCAATAATCTCTTTTTTCTTAACAATAATAATTATTTCCTTAACTAATTCATATTAATAAGTAGAATTCTCTTCAAAATTATACTTTACTCTCTTCAGGGACTTCTTTCAAAATTAAAACCTTGCCAGAGCGAAATATTACGCATACGCACAGTTGGTCGCCATGGGAGGACGCTCATGCATATGCAAAGGCGAACGCGAAAGCGAAAGTGTGTGGGTGACACTGATAAGCGCATTATGGCCTCCACTGGCTTTACCGGGGCATTCGAAATTGGCACCACACACTCGATTTGGTGACATCTTGGCCGGATAATTGCTTCCCTAGAGGATAGGTCAAAGGTTGTGCCCTAGCCGAGAAGAAGAAAGAAAAGTCAAAAAGAGCAGGAAGCCCAGACAATGGGCGAAGCAAAGAGACCGATTTCACCTAGTTTTCATTGAGAAGAAAAATTACCAAATAATTAAGGAATTGTATCACAATCAAGTATTTTTGTATCAATAATAATTATATAAATAAAATGAGTTAAATATAATATAAATTGTTGGTATATATTTCCCTATAAATTCTGTATTATTTTCAGTGTACGAACTGGCAAGTCCTTCTCTCCGGAGTAAGGAAGCTTTATGCCGACTCACGTGCCATGAAAACTGTTTTCATTTCCAATTCCAATTATTATTTTTATGTGCATTCATTGTCTGCAAAGGTCCCACGCATGATTTTGTACTCGAATTGCTGAATCAGCAGTGGGGGATGTATATAAATGTATATATAAAAATCAAGCCCCGAACCCACTGTGCTTGATTAATTTCATCAAGTTCGAGCGGGCGGCGGGCCACTGTCGTCGCCTCCCCAGTTTCCATCTCAATTACCTACTTTATATTAACAGCGCTGTTTCACTCTTGACTGGCCACCAAAGGCACCCACCCAGGACTGCCCCCCAGGACAGCTCCTTTGTCCTGGCTTCTGGCTCTTGGCTCCTGGCTCCTGGCTTCTGGCTACTTGCTCACAGCTCCTCCGTGATGCCATGACTTCATGGCCCTCGTACGTGTCGCCGAGTGGAGCTGCCTCCGATGACTCTGACTGTGGGTCCTCAACACGAATTGAAACAAATTCGAACATGGGCCTGGCAAAATGGCAAAATGGCAAAAACCTGCCCCGTCACATCATCTACATAAAGCAGGCAACGGCACCAACAATTATTGGCCCTGAAAGCCGGTCGGCCAAGTCCCCGCCACTCGAGGAGAATCTGTTGACAAGCTCATGGAACCGAAATTAAGTGCACCGTGGGCGGAAAAAGATTTTAATTAGGTTTTGGGTGGATAAAAGAGATTTAAGGTTTAAGGAATTGAGAAAGTTCGCACTAAAAATAATCCCTAATACATATCTTGAGTTCAAAGAGAACTTTAATTTAGTTTAGTATATTTCGAAGAGATCAGAACCCTTATTTACGGATCTCTTTTAAAAGTCACTTCAATCTCCCTTGAATCCTCCCTTAAATCTTTTTAGAATCTTTCTTGAATCTCTCTAGAATCTCTATAGAATCTCTCTAGAATCTCTCTTAAATCTCTCTTGAATCTCTCTAGAATCTCTCTTGAATCTTTCTTGAATCTCGCATGAATATCCCTGGAAGCTCCCTCGAATTTTTATTGAATCTCCCTTGAATCTCCCCTGAATCTCCCTCTGCTATCTGTTTGGTCCTTCAGGCACTCCTTGACTTTTTGGGCGCACTCGAGTACTGGGGCTCTGTAACCACTGTGCGCTTAAGAGGCGTTGAAATTAGCTCAGCGCCCCACCCCCAGGACTCGCTCACTCACTGAACCAGCCGTGAATACCCCCCACTCCTAGGAACCTGGGAACACCCAGGCCCAGGCCCAGGCCCAGGCCCGCCATCTTCATCTTCATTGTCAGACGAGGAAGACGGCGACTGGGACGAGGACGACGACGACGACGTCGGCGTTGTTCAAGTGGCGCTAGATAAATGCTAAATTCATGTCTGGCGGGCGCCCAACATTATTAGATGGGTGGTTAGGCAATAGCCCCTGTTCTAGACCACCCCTCCTCCCCTCCTGCCGTTAAATTCAACCCCCAACCCGCGTTCGGGCGACGCCCTTGGAAACACACGCCTTAGTGCACATTAAGACTTGTTTACGAATTTGCTTCAAACATGAAATTAATTTGTGAAATTTGTGAAATTTCCAAACATTTTCCAGGGCAGCAGGTGTAAGGTGTGAGGTGTAGGGGGTGTGTGTGTGTATCGTACATCTAGCCACTTTAATTAGAAGCCGGCTTCTAGGACAACCCAGCAGGGCCAGGACCGCCGTTTAGCCAGCTTGCAGAAATTCCCACCACAAAATCAAAAAGGAAAGAAAAAAAATAAGCAAAAGGACGACGGCATATTGGCCACGTTTCGCATTCCGGCAGTGTCTTAATCTGATCACTGCTTTCGGGGCGGATGCTTTTCCTTAGCATTTCCCTTATTATTTGATTTTTTTCCTCCCCATTTTCACCATTCTCGACATGCACTGCATTTTCTGTTCAATTTGTGTATTTGTATCCAGGACCACAAGGAATACAGATTAAAGGCAAGCTCTCTCAGGCAACATAAATCCAGAGCACTTTGGGAATATCATCGATATATATATAGGAATCCGATTTTTGTAACGAACCGCTACACTGACAAAAAAAAGATCTCGGGCGGGATGTTGACTCGAGATCG
>JAEIHY010012917.1:0-18573 GCA_018904565.1 Drosophila tsacasi | reverse complement strand
TTTTTAAACTTTCTGGTATCACTTCTACCAGTAATTTTCATCGAATTGAACCAATTTTTTGCCCACTCTTTTATCAAACAATTCTCTATGCTTCTCGGAGTACGATTTTTAAAAATGATGTACAAAAGTAATAGAAAAAAAATTATCTCATTATCTTATACAGTTTTCTCAGAATTAATTTCTGAAAATAGGCTCAAATTTCGGGCTTTTAACTAGAAGACCCCCTTAATAAGAATTATTAATTCTAAAAAAAATTGTTCATTTTAAATGCATACTTTTCTAAAGAAATGTAGTTATAACTAGCATTAGCTTTGTCCATCTTCAGGATTTATTTATATTTGAAATTATCATTGAAAATGCAAATCCTTTGAGCTTCCACCCTTTTCTCTTCCTTCCCCACAGCTGTTTCTTGTCATTTACCTAGTTTCAAGCCCTTTGCCTTTTGCTTTTCCCCCTTCCAACAAAAAAGTTGGAAAAATATCAATTCGACAAGACGACGACTCATAAACGAAGAAAACTTTTAACACATTTTTCAAGGTTCATTAATTTGGCATTTCCCCCTGTCCCTGTGCCCCTGCACCTGCACCCCCTTTGGAGAGAGGGAGGGAATCAGTGTAAATATTTGAAGCCACAGCCAAAAAAAAAAAGAAGCAAAATGTTGCGTGTAAATATCCTATATAAATTTACATACAAAACCACCCCACAAATAATTTATGACATTTGCCCATCACCTGCGAGCCGCCGCCCCCTGCATTTAGTGTAATGAGCCGACGGAGTCCGAGGTAGTTCTCCTGGCTCCTGGCTCCTTGCCATAACTTGTTCTTTGGGAGGAACTTTTCATTAACCATTCACAAATTTACTTTGTGGGAGCTGCCTTGGTGGGTGTCTTGGGTGGTGGTGATGGTGGTGTTTGCCTGCCAGGGACTTGTCCTCGTGCAGTCAAGGCAAAACTGGCGCCTGCGCCTCATGGCAATCGTGCACCCGCTCCACCTAACCTATGTAGTCTCTCTCTCCCTCCTCTATCAATGGCAATTTAGGGACTTGGAACTTGCAACTTGGAACTCAGAACTCAGAAACTCAGGAACTCAGAAACTCGCCCACGCGACCCGCACCTCACCCTGTGCCAGCCTAATCGTCCCGGGGTCCTGGCAATTGCCCATGAAATTTCCACGCCGCTCGCCGTTCAGCAATAATTATTAATTGCGGGGGTTGGAGGCGTCCCTTCCGGCTTTTCTACACCTTTTACATGCATCATTGCATCCACGGGATCAGGTGTTTGACATGCCCGAAGGCAAATGCCCATGCCCATGGCCATGCTCAGGCTCAGTCCCTTTTCCTCGGAGACTCTGGTGAGCAATTACCCGACCAGGGTTTAAGGGGTTAAGTGGGTTAAGTGGGGGTTGGTTTGCCTGCGCCTCTGCGTTAACCTCCTCCTCTTCTTCCGGTCAATTTCGAAATGCATATTGAGTGTTTATGGGATGCGGATCATGGTTGATCGCCCATGGAAGGACATGTGGCAGGATCATTGGCATATTGCACAAGAGACCGCAACTAGGATAGCTATCCACCTCACAGAGCAGGGAATACCCAGAGTCGGGTCCCTCTTTATGTATTATTTTAGAATATTCAAATTAAGTTGAAAGAATCGTTACTTTTTGGGAGAAATAATGAAATTTGTATTAAATTTCTTCCTTAAAAAATGTTAGTGCTACTTACTGAAGCTTTTAACTTGATTTAAACAACCAGAAACAAGTTAGAAGTTGTTCTTGGCTGAAGAGAAGAGAAAAAGCTCTCTATTTCGCTCTTTTCTTGGCATTCTGGCGTTAAATGCAAATGCTATGTTCGCTCTCTTGGTAGCGCTCGCTTTTTGAAAAGATTCCTGTCTCTCTCCCTACCACTCAATGTCTCTCTTTCTGTCTCTCCCCATTATTCTCTCTCTTTCTCTATCAGTTTGTCTCCCGCCTATCTTTGTCTCTCCCCAATTCTCTCTCTCTCTCTCTCGTATGTTCTCATCTTCCTATCTTTCTGTTTTCCAATCTGTCCCTCTCCCTATCTTTCCCTATTAGTCTCTCTCCCTATTGGTCTATTTTCCTATTCCTCTGCAATTTCTATTTAATTCTCTCTTCCAAACTTTATCAGTAGCGAACGGGAGAGCTTCTTTTCGGCTGCACTCTGAGAGATCTTTAAATTTATACTCTCCAAATCTTTCTCAGTTAAGATGAATCACAGGAGATACAAAAACTCGACTGTTTCGACTCCAAGAGGGAACTCTATGTTAAGATCTTTTAGTCTTGGAAGGGGAATTCTAACAATTTATGAAGCTTAAAAGGTCATACTCTTGTCTTGACTTGTCGGCCAACCAAGGTTAATATCGATTTGTCCTTTAAGCAGAGAGTTGTGCCTTCTTAAAGACAATTTCTCGTTAACTTCTCCCTCAGTTACCCTTCTTCCGCTCAACAGCAATGATCCAAGATCGAGTCCGATGGTCTTGGGATAATTTTTGGCCTCTGAGAAGGCGTGGCCGGTTGGAAGTTACGCCCAGGAAAAAAAAAAGAAAATAAGAGAAGAAAAAATTGGCAATTGCCATTAAAAAGTTTTTCATTTTGGCCCAACCGAAATGAGGGAACTTTCTACTTTCGACTCGGGTGCTCCTCGCTGCTGGCCATAAATCCAAGCAATTTCTTTTATTGGCCGGGGACCAGGACGAGGACGTGCCGAGGAGGATGTGGACGAGCCACCAACGAGCCGCAACAAAATTTATGAACTGACTATGGCGCAAAGCAATAACTAACTGTGTCCGTGTCCGCCCCCTTCAGATATATACTATATATATACCATATATATATATAATAAATGCAGGGCCAGAAGTAGTTGCCCAGTCTGGTGGCCCGGTCCTTGCTGCCATGTCAAAAAAAGGAAAAAAAAAATGAAGAAATGAAGCTCTCGCCGTGGCGAGGCGAAGAGTGTGTGCGAGAAGAGTTGGCTTGCGTGCCAGGCACATCCAGACACGGCCCGGGCCCGGCCCATTTGGGTCTGAAGCCTGGGCCAGAGCCAGAGCCAACCAACTAGTCCGAGCGACCATCGCAGCCTATCAGGCCCCCAGGCCCCAGGCCCCAGGCCCATCCTCAAACCTGGCAGCCATGTCTGACGCGGAAGCCGGAGGCCGAAGTCAATTACATTTCATTTCCCATCAAGCTGGACAGCCCCATTGGGAGATATAATGCTATATATGCAACTATTGCTCCCGGTTTTATCCTGCCAAAAACCATCTAGGAGGGAGTTCTTTAAACCTTTATTTTGTATTTATTTTGCAGAAAACTGTATTTGATTTGTGATTGATTTTAATAGGGGAAAATATAGATTTAAAGAGTTGAATTATTAAAGAGTTAGAATGTAGATTTTAAAACCGTGTTAATAGAAAATAGCAGTCATCTGTTAAATTCTAGAAACATGTATTATAAGGTCTTTTTAAAGCGTATTTAATATTCTTTCTAAATGAAGTGTAAGGTTTTTGTAGGTACTTTAAAGCAACTGATTTTAAATCCCCGAAAATCTGCCTGCTAGTTAATTGAAAATCTCCCAAAATGCAGCTACTATTTAAGGGAAACCCATAAAAATGCAGCTACTAATATAGGGAAAATCCAAAAAATGCAGCTGCTAATGTAGGGAAAACCCTGAAATTGCAGTTACTTAACCAGGGAAACCCCTAAAGCATTAGTTACTAATGTAGGGGAAATCCCAACATTTCAATTACTTATCTAGAAAAACCCCTTAAGCTTGAGTTACTAATAGAGCAATGTTTTGACCGAAACAGTCGAAGTATATATCACGTATATATCAAGTATATATATATATAAATTTATGCTAAGGGGGAACTGTAAAAGGAGGGGGCTATGGGAGCGACGAGGACATGCCGTGTATTTCGACAATTTGGTAGGAAATGCCCACCTTCTTTCCTGCCTCAGTGCTTCCACCTCCTTGTTCCGAGGCAAAGTCAGTCAGTCAAATTCATTGACAACGATGACGACGCTGATAGCGGGTATTTGATTTTTACCTTTAACTTAGCAAAGCCACTCAGGCAACTCCCAGCTCAGGCCTCCCACCTTCCACCTTTCACCTTCCACCTTCCTTCTACAAAACTAGACATCCCATTCCCTGAAGTCCTTTTCCATTCGAGTGGAGAACTACGTGCTTGAAGCCACGTTGACAATTCGACAAGTGCGGCAGACAAAATGTGATATATATATATATAGAAATATATATAGTGGCAAGTATCTGGAGAGATAGCACTGGATGTATGTATATAGACTCGGGTATCGATTGGCCGGCGTGGGTTGCATGATAATGATTAAGCCCAGACAGTCATGCAGCTCCCATAAACTATCCATTCGGTGGTATCCTTGCGCTGACTTAAGATTTTGAAATAACAAACAAATCTGAACTTAAAGTTCTCCCTGCTTAAGGTAAAGGTTTCTCTATGGGGGCATTTTTTAGGAATTTAAACGTAGAGTATCCATGCCTCCTCTCTCTGAATCCTACTAAATAAGAGGTTTCAAATTCATTTGGATCTGTGCTCCTCTCTTGCTTTGTTTTAGAGGCAAGACCCTTATGATTTTTGCTCTCTCATTTTAAAACCAAGATCCATTTTCGCTCTTTTAAAACTATTTCGTTTTTGAAAGATCTCCCTCTTCTTATCTCCCTATCTCCCCATCACTCTCTCTCTCTCTCTCTCTCTCTCTCTCGCTGTTCTCTCACCACAATTATCCTGCAATGTGCAAGCAAAATAGCAACAGCTTGGTAGCGACTGAGAGAGTTCACTCTGCTCTCTGAGAGAAAATGGTCTTTTTTCTCTCCGATTCTCTTCAGTTGAGCGGAATTCTTACAGAAATAAGAAAACTACTTCTGCTCTAAAGGGGAACGCTCTTGTTAGTTTCTTTCCGTGTAGTCTTGCGAGACCGACAGAGAAAATAGTGGTTGAGTAGAATGAATAACCTAGTTCTGCTTTAAGCTCAAAGGAAATGATTAAACTTGTATTCCTAGGAATGATTCAAGGGACTAGAGGTTGCATATAGTAGTTTATAAGTATATATATGTTAGGTATAGTAGCATATTTCCCTTGTCTGACATACTTTCATGCTTCAACATACAAACCCAAGAGCTGAATCTTCAGGGAAAGCCAAAGGGGTTCCACCTGAAAGCTCATTCTTCACCTTCATCTTCCCCCAAAACTCGTTAGACCCAAGCGGACCTAGCTAAGAACAGGGAAGAGGCAACCAGCTAGTGGCTAATGGAGTTGATTCCATTTATCTGTACCTTCCTCCTTGTAACTTGCCCCCTGATCCCTCCTCTCTGGCTTCGCAATCCTCGATGCGGAGGCAATTTCAAGTGCCACATCATTCGACGACTCCACCGGTTGATGCGTCATGACGGGCTGCGTGCCAAATCCTCACGAGTCCCTGTCCCTGTTCCTGTTCCTCTTCCACCCACGTGCCACATATCTGCCTCACACACACACACACACCTGGGGGAGAGGGGGTCATTAAGGACTCCTACCCCACTCCCTGGATTTCCATATTTCACTCCATTTATGAGTCGTCATTGCTCCCAAATAAAAAATAAAAAGAAAAGGAAAAAGGAAAGAAAGGCAGGAGAGCGTCGAGGGAAATTCGAAAAGGAAAATCGGGTAAAAACGATTTTGGGAAAGAAGCAGCGGAGGAGGCCTCAGGTCGCGTGCTGAAATTTCTTTTTGGATTGCTTTCGGAGACCGGAGAACGTGGGCGTGGATCACCAGTACCGGAGGGGGCAGTGGCAGTTAACCAATGACATAGGTCTAGCCCCTGCCCCGTGGCTTTTCCGCTTTTCATGGGGGTTGTTTTTCACCTCCGAACGGCGCGTGTCTCTCTCGCACTCGCTCTCTCTCTCTCTTTTGGTCTCTCCTTCCCTCTCTCTCTCGCTCTCCCTCCCACTCTCTTCCTCCCTCTTTCTCTCTGTGTCGTAATTTGAAATACTTTCCATTTTGTTGCCCGTCCACCACCGAACGTAGAAACTATCCATAGACCCGACCACCCTTGCCTGGAATCCTGGCACGCGATGTCCTTTCCGGTCGTCGTTGTTTCCTCATTACATCCAAAAAATTGAGAAGGAGATTGGGGAAGGGGGGGAGTGTGGGGCCAGACATGGGGCATACTCCATTTTTTTTTTTACCTAAGGAGAAGGACCAGCTCCGAAATCGCCTGTTCGTGACTGAAATAAAATAAACGGAGTAACGTTAAATCAAAACGAGCCAGAGCCAGAGCCGGAGAGAAACGACGCATAATTTGTGCCACTGCCGCTGTCCGTGTCCGTGTCCGTGTCCATGTCCATGTCCCTGTCCATGTCCCTGTCCGTAGTCTCCCTCCGTACTCCTTCTCCCTCCTGTATTCCCTCTGTCTCTATATTCTCCCTCATTCAGCTATTGCCTGCCAGTGTTTGTGTGAGAGACTGCCGCAGTGCTGTTGTGATGACGTGTTTCAGGGAAATTGCCTAGTTTCCGCTGTCCGTTTGTTCGTCTCACGTGTCCCTGTTCCTGTCCAGGATTGGTGGGTCCATTAAAAAAGGGGCTGTTACTGTTTGAAACCCTATTGGTCAGCCGAAACAAAAAAGGTAATTGGTTTATTTTAGGAGGGAAAACTTCACAAAAAGGAAAGGAGAAAGAATAAATGCCTACTTGGAGCTCTTAGTTAACCCTTAAACCTTCTTATTAAATTAATTAAACTAACTTGAAATCCAAGTTCAACTTGTAATTAAATAATTTCCCTTTTTTACTTTACCCTTAGCGATCGCTTTCCTTACTACAAATCAAACGATGACCGCTGGAAGAACTCGGTGCGACACAATCTCTCCATAAATCCTCATTTTCGCAAGGGCGTCAAGGCGCCGCAAGGTGCAGGCCACCTGTGGGCCATATCCAGTGGCGATTCCGCTGAGAATGTCCTGGCCTGGGAGCATGTAAGTTTCAATTTTGCTTAATTTATTATTAATAAAAACACCTCTAATAAAACCCTTAACTATTGGCAGAAGAAGCAGCGTCTGGATTTGTTCTTTAAAATGGAATCCATCAATCGGGAGCGCATTCAACAGCATCAGCAGCAGCTGCAGCAGCAGCAGCAGCAACAACAGCAACAGCAGCAACATCATCAACAACAGCAACAGCAGCAGCAGCAACAGCAGCAGCATCACAATTGTCACTCTCCACAGCAGCAGCAACATGCAACTTCAACTAGCAATTGTCTGTACGATGAGGCGGCTGTGGCTGCCGCCACGCTTACCCAGGAGATGCTGCAGCAGGCACCAGGAAGCGGTGGCAGTGACAACTCCCAGCACCAAGGCCATCACAGCAACCATCATCATCACCAGCAGCAGCAACAGCAACAGCAGCAACAGCAACAGAGGCTGCTGCCCTTCAATGATCTCCTGAGCGACGATGAGCTGCGAAAGACCGCAGGCCAAATACTAAATGGCATACATCGCGAGGTGGAGGTGCAGTCGGTGAACTCCATCATCAGCACCTATCACGATGTGCTGCTGGATAATGGTAGGAAGCCAGCCCTTCTTGCAATATTCCTTTTTATTCAATTTCTTTCTCCCCAGAAGACTATCTCAATCCCATACACAAGGATGTGGTGGTGACGGAAAGTGGCCTGCGGCAGCAACATGGCCATAGCTTGGGCCATAGCCTCGGCCAGACCAGCAGCAGCAGCAGCTCGCAGTACTACATCACCGAGATCGATCCCATGGAGCTGGGCATACAGATGTCGCATCAGGTGGAGCCGTCCGAGGAGGAGGTGCTCTTCAGCGATGAGTTCAATTTGAATTACTTTGGCTATAATCCTGGCAGCGATATTGTCGCCTGACCGCCGCGCAACAGCAACCACAACAGACAGCAGCAACAGCAGCAACAACAGCAGCAGCAGCCACAGACGCCAGTTCCAGCTGCAGCTCCTGCTCCCGTTCCCGCTCAGCCAAGCCATTGATCTCTGCTCCATGCCATGACAACAATCGTAATTGTAGCCGATAGCCGATATAACTCATAAGCCAACTCTAAACGAATACTAGTCACACTTTAGCCACACTAACCAGTAACCACCTAACGACTTTAGGAAGTCCCAGTTCCAGACCCCCCTTTTCCCTGCCCTCTTCATAATGCCCCCTATGTATAGTCTAGTCTCGAGTGTATTTTTTTTTGGTCAGTACTTTAGTTGAATATAACGTAGATACCTAGGATAAGTAGCTTGCTAGCTGTAAGTCCCATATCCCTATATATATCTATATACGTATGAATCTTAGCCCCTGCTCGTCTCCGAGCCTAGTTAAGTGTTTTTACATCTAGCCGAATATCCATCCATCCGTAAATGATACCAGATCTCCTCTAGCATTCACTGGAGAGAGAGAGAGAGAAAAAAGGAGCGAACGGAGCAATACTAATCCTAGTGCGTGGGGAGCAACTGTTTACCCTTTCCCATGTATGTCCGTAGAACTAATGGCACCCTAAACTGGTTTTATTCATTATGGCAAAAATAAATCTTTTTTTTTATTAAAAACAACGACGGCGTGTGTGTTTTTTATAGAATCTTTTTAAATATAACTGAATTTGTAATATTTCATTTTGTATAACAGTTTATAAAAACTAACCAATCTTGGCCATTCTCAACAGATTCCCCACTTGAGAATTATAAGGTGGAACGCAAGAGATTTTCAGGTTTAAAAATAGCTGATCCTCAGCGGTGACATCAACCAAGTGAAAAGTGGTTGTAAAATAATTTGTGAGAAAATCGCAAAGAAATGTTGCTGTAATTAATTAGAAAAATTTATTTAAATTCATAAAACTTAACATTATTTTCTAGTTATTAAAATATTATACATATTTATTATTTTTTATTATTATTCTTTTTATTTCTACGACTTCGATCTTATAAACCCGCTAGAGGCGCCACTGGCATACTGATTATACCTTCAAGTCATTTCCCAAAGGTTTAACAATTCCCTATTCCTTTACATGGAAAGAAAGTTCTTCTATCTTCCCTTTTACGAGGGTTATAAGTTCGTAAATGTTTTCTAGCAAGAGCTTAAGACTTAAGAATACTTTTTATGAAGAGAAATGTATTATTTAGCCATTCGTTTTGTTGCCCGATCTCACCGCGCAAAAGGCGTTCAAAAAGCGCCTCCTAGCGCTAGTTAGTAAAGGCTTAAAGCTGGCTTATCGATAGATTCCGCACTAATAGTAATAATTAATTATTATTAATTACAAGCGATATTAAAACACTGTACGCAAGTAATTTTTACTTAATCTTAAAGTCCTGTATATAATTTTGTATTCAATTTAAAAAGTTTTTTTTGTTTGTTAGCTTTTTTATAAATCTATTTCTCAATCGGCAAGCGATATCAGTTAACAGATCTGCTCTCCCCCAGAGACGAGAGCGTAAGTTAACAAAGATTTGCTCTCAAATCAAATCAAAAATCGCTCTCACTCAGAGAGTTAGCTTCTTTTCCCACCTTTTTTGAGCTGCCCGATCTGACCGCTCAGAGGGCGTGTTAAGGGCGCCTCCTAACGGCCGCTGCTGCAGGCTTTAAGCTGGCTTATCGATCGGTTTTGGCTCCGCACCAATTTTTGATCATACCATCTCTAAGTGTATTTTTAACAGTTGTGGCGTGCGGTTGTTATTGCTGGCCGCAGTTTGATTCAAAAATTCTACTCGCGGCTCTTGAGTGCGTAATTAATTATTTGTTTGTGTTTGCTGCCGCCGCCACTCTTTGTTTTTTACGTGACTTTGTTTATGTTTGCGTTTGCCTTTGCTTTTGCGCTTGCGCACTCGAAAAAAAAAACACTCACTTGTTGCGCGGATGTTTGTTTTTGTTGATTGTTTTCATTGCGGTTTTCGGGTGACAAAAACCTAGAGAGCGAGAGAAAGAGAGGGAGCGAAAAACCAAGTAAAGAAGACGAAGAAAGAGCATCAGCGGTTTCTTAAGTGTGTGCGCGCGTGTGTGTGTGTTTATTTTTTTGTTCAAGTGAAAGCGTGTGAAAACTTGAGGTTGAAGCCCTCTCTCGCGCGAAGACCCACTTCGCTCTCCCATTTCCACACACTCGTTGCCCCTCTCTCAGACCAGTGATCCTCGCCTATATATCCTCCTGGCATATCCTGCCACTGCTGTGGCCAGTGGAAGCTTCCGGCCGACATGAAACCGCAACTGCATCGCCACAGTCACGGCCGCAGCCTCCGCCCTTCGTCTTAGCCGCAGCAGGTGCAGCAGCCAAGCCAGGTAAGTGAATACCTGTGGGTAAGATCGGTGACCAATTGGCCACGGTCCGATAACACGCCGCCGGGTTACGACATCGCCAGCTAATCTGATTAGCTGAGAGAGCCAGCCCCATCCCCATCCATGCATCCATCAATCATCCCATCAATCGCTGAGCTCCGTTTTGTCTGGGAAGTGATTCTTCCCTGCCTTACACCGAAAGACACTTCGAAAGAGAATAATTTTGATCAAAATATTAAGGAATATATTATATATCTAGTTAAGGAGATATATTTATTTGACTTTCTTTGAATTCAAATAGACTTTTTGAATTTAAGTTTTGGTATTTTATAGTTAAAACACACGGTATTTGCAACGCATTAAGAACATTTTCATTAAAATTAAAATCTCTATCAGGAAAGCAAATTATTCTCTTGATCTTTGCTCAACATGTTTCTCTCTGTGTAGCTTAGAATGGGAAGGCAAGCAGCAGAGATGGAAACGGTTTGAAGCAGGGATCACACTGGAGGTTTCATTTGCATGGTGGATCATGGTGGTTTCCTGTACAAAATTAAGCGTTTCTCTATTATTTTCTCAGATATTTCTCTTTATTTTCTTTCCCCAAACACCTACTGAGAAAATAAGATACTTATGGGAGAGATTAGGTGGTAAGGAAAAGATTCTTTTGGATTCACTGAGAGAAGAGAATTTGAGGAAAATATTTAAGGTGCATTGATTTAAATAAATGTCTTTATTAAGTTGTATTATTTATTATTTATGTGTACTATGTATTTTATAAATCTATATTTCAAAGCAGAAATATCTCAACCTTCGACGGTTATTCATGGCTTCTGAAGGTCTCTTTACAGCATTATATATAGTATTCTCTCACCACCACCACTTTTCTCTTATTTGGGCTTGTTCTTGTTTCGTTTTGGCAAATGTTTTTTTATGTTTTTTTTTTGTAATTTTTGCTCTGTGTTTTTGAATTTTTTGTTGCTGATTTTTTGGCTTCTCCGGTCTCTCATTCGGACACAAGTAGTTGGGGTTTCGGGGTCAGTCAGCAGCGGCTCTCGTATACGTGATGTATTTCTGCCATATTTCAAGTGCTTTTCTGATTGATGGCTAAGGTTTGCTTCGGTTTTTGGAAATTTTGTTTATGGTTAAACCAGCAAAACTAAACTGAGAGCGATATAATTCTTGAAAAGCCATTTTAAAAGCCAAACATGTTTTTTTTTAAGCTGTAAATATTGCAATTTGGGAAGAAAAGTTTGTCAATTCAATATTAAAAAATATATTTTAAAACTTAAAATGCAAAATTGCAAATTGCTTTAATAATTAGGCTTACTTATTGATTTATCTGATTATCTGACTCTTTGACTGACGCTTATTATTTCTTAAATAATAATTATATTAGAAACATAGTTTCTTAACCACTGTGCCGGTGTCCCCAATTGCGTAAAATTTGCGTAGCTGCTGCTTCGTCGATTTTGTTGTTTTTTTTTCACCCGTCTCGCGACTCGATTTTCACCTGCCCCAGCAACGCCTTCAGGTGCGTAGCTCTGGCTGAGGTGGGTAATCGATGCGTTCGCAAAATGCTGTCCCGTTAAATGTTGTCGCCGCCAAAAGATTGTTAATTGCCGTTGTTGGTCGGTTGGACCCGTACACTCTATATGCCATATAATATACTATATGCCACGGGAGAGGAGGGTTCCAGGGAGGCAGAGTCTGCGTGCGAGCTGCCTTGTAATTAAAAATCATCGTAGGTTGCGCGCTGATTTCTTATAACAAAAAAAAAAAGACTAAATAGTGAAGGAGAAACATAAAATGAAAAATATATACAAGAGCTATGCCATAAACTTCCCCAATACTCGATATTCATGATCGTTATTAACTATGTCTGCAGATCAAATAAAATGTTTATCTAAATATTTTTATATCGAGAATATCCTTTAAAAACACTCAAATTAATGGGCTTAAGATTATATTCAAACTTTGAATCATTGAAATAAGTATTATAATTATTAATGCATGTACTTTTAACTTTAGAAATATTTTCTTTGACCTCTTAGCTGTTTATTTAGAGCATATAAACGGAAGACAAGAAATTTCTTAGGTTGAAATGAGCAAATTTCTGCTCAATTGGAGCAACAAGTCGGGCACATATTGTGTTTATTGTACTTTATGTACGGACAACAAATGTCAATTTAGCAATTTTTCAAAGCAAATTGCGTGAGACTCAAACGAGTTGAAGCTGGAAGCTAATGCTGAAGTCGTTGAGTTAAGGCGGCTGACCTAATGTCATTCCCTGCGAATTGGAGTTATAGCCGCCAGGCGGAGGCATTAAGGCAAGACATTTTCAGTATACAAATATTTTTCTTCTCTCTCAAGCCAAAAGTTATATATAAAAATGTGTTTAAAAGTATATTTTTCTCACTTTAATATTCGAAATAAAACCGAATATAGTTTAAGCTTTAATAATTTGAAATGTTAAATACTAAAAATAGGAGGAACCTTGATGTATTAATTTTTAAATGCTGAAAAATGGGTTTTAACAAATTTTATTTAAGATTTAGGTATTGTGATCCTACCGAATATATTTGTATCTTTAATATACCAAAATTGGACTTTGATGTATTGATTTTTAAATACCGAAAAATATCCCGGTTATGGTCAAAATATATATTGTCAAAAAACATAAAAAAATGGTAGTATTATTATTATTATTACAAATATTTCAAACATATTCCTTCGATTGTTTAATTTATTTTGTTGAAAAGATATTTGTTGATTTATGTTTTGATTTTATATCGAATAAGTCTTAAAAAAATACCAATGTAATCGATTTTTTTGGGAGAATAGCTTTCCGGTTTTGCCCCCACCTCTAGGGCGGCATACAACTCTGCATGTGCCACGTGCTTTTCGTTTTTAATTCAAATTGGCAACCATGAATCCTTCTCGGCGCGACCAGGGTAAACGGGCAAAGTTGCCGAATCTTTTTTGGTGCGACCAGGGTCACCAGACAATGTTGCCCTATGAGATACCCACCAGCCCTAGGGTGGAGCAGAGGGAGGACGAGGACGCCGACGATGAGAGCGGGCCTCTTACCAAAAACGATTGCGGAAATCGAGTTCTGCATAAGCAAAAGACGAACTTGTACTGCTATAAAATAGTGGCTAAGGACGAAGATCATCACCATTACCATCAGCAATTCCAGCAGCAGCAGCAGCAATTGCAGCAGCAGGAGCAGCAATTGCAGCAGCAGCAGCAGCAATTGCAGAAGCAGCTGCAGCAATTGCAGCAGCAGCAGCAGCAGCAGCAGCAATGGCAGCAGCAGCAGCAGCAATTGCAGCAGCAGGAGCAGCAGTTGCAGCAGCAGGAGCGGCAATTGCAGCAGCAATTGCAGCAGCAGAAGCAGCGATTGCAGAAGCAGTGCATTCCAATGCGTGTGGCGCCTTTGCGCCTGCGCCGTTTGTCTGCACAGCGGCCCTACGACCGCAATTCGGCCAAGGAAGACGAGAACCACCCAATCTGGCTACATTGAAGGATCAGAAGGAAGCCCACACTGGAAGAGGATCAAGAAGACCACACTGATGGAGGAACAGAGGAAACTGGCTGGGGATTTTCCGGCAGAGGAGCAGAAGCAAGTTTAGTCTACGTAAAACCACTTTTTATAAATGGTGCCATAGATCTCCAATAAATAAGGACAAGAGTTTGTAAAGTCAGCTATATATCATAATCTATATCTCGTATATATATTTGTATAGATGAGTTGAAGTGTGTTGTATGGAGTGTGGTGCTTCTGCTTCCTTAAAAATTGGTATGTATAGAAAAAAACCTAATATTCCTGCCCTCCCAGTGAGTTCCATTTGGGATTTAGCCCATTATTGAGTGCAACTCAGGGTACTCTGGTGCTCCTCACTCTCTCTCCCTTTGCTCTAAATAAAATTCTTGATTGTAATGAGAAGATCGGGCAGATCGCGGAGAGAAATCCAACCCGAAAAAGTTTGGAATCTGCATGGAAAGGGCACGTGCCGGGGCCAAGCTAAAAATGATCTCTGCTCTGGAGGGGCAATGATGACGACCATTGTAAACAATAAACAGATCTTTGATTGCCGCTGCACATGTGGAAAGTATATATACATACATGTATATGCTCAGATTTTCATGCCATTTGTGTGTATCTGCTTAGTACTTGCGACTAGAAGAAAATGGAAAATGTCTATAAACTTAAGCCACGAAGAGATGCCTTTAAAGCTTAGGAAAACTTAACTTAAATCTTAAGAATTCAAGAATATTTTGTAAAATCTTTTCCTTTCTTTGATTTTTCTGTAGTGTTTGTTGGTGTATTTTCAAGAAAACAGCTTCAAGAGACCAGATTCAAGAGGAGCGAGGAAACATTTTAATGAATTATCATAGTGTCGGGCTATGATGATGATAATTATGATGATTATCTATGGCGGGCTGTCATTGAACCTGCTGTTGTTGGTTCCGTCGCCAGGCCATTGTCTTTCAGTCGGATCTCCCAGAGACATAACTATATATGTACATATATATACTCGTTGGAATTGGAGTGGAGTGGAGCCACGACGACTCATGACCATTTTTGGGTCCGTCTTGTAATTATATTCGATCTGCTCTGGCTGCTCTTTTTCGGGGTTTCTTGCTTGGGGCAGCCAAATTTCAACAACATCTCAACTGAGTAGAAGAGGATCGAACCAGATGGATGGGACGGTGCCAGACAAACAGTACCAGACAGGACGGGACAGGACGGGACATGACCGGACCGGACAGTAGCCGGTTTCCTTGCTTGCTTGCGTTTGTTGTCGTTTTCCGTTTGCTTTTCTGTTAATCGATTTTAAATTGCAGATTGATTGGTCGATAAACTGGTTTTCATCCCGCATCCGATGTTACACATCGTGTAAGGCGATCGCTGCACTTGTCAAACTCCTTTCAACCCCCCCCACTTGAGATGCATTTCCCTCGAAAGAAATAGTACCATCTTGAGTGCTGTTTCCCAGAGCATTTTCCCTTCGAATATTGCCGAAAAATTGTTCCATGTGGAAGCAATTATTATCTGTGATCCGTTTCAGTATCGTGTTTTTGTCTTGGTTTGAGTTTTTTCCTCTGTGAGCAGACCATGTCTAGGTTCCATGTCTTACATTGATTGATTGTTTTTTGTCGGGGTGTTTAGCATCGATTTCAAAAATGTCTAAATTGATTCCGATGGCAATTAATCTAATTTTTTGTTTTATGCAAATGTATAGACTTTTAATATTATGCCAAAGAAGAGGAGATGATTATGTATTTGTATAGTTATTGTGACACAAAAGAAATTAATGTGGTCGCAAAATCAATTTAAATTTGTTCAAACTCAGTTTTAATTATCTTATATGATTTTTTCTGAATCTAAAATTGCATTTTTTAATAAGCTTAAATGTAAATAGACTTGTGTTTAAGGGCAGCCCAAACTTTACTAGGTTTATGTGATTTTTATTTTATTTTTTTTTATTATTTGAATATTATCCTATTTAAATTTAAATTTAATTTGAAATTTATTAGTTAAGCTCTTAGCGTATATATTTATTTAATTCGATTTTTACCTTAGTTCAACAGTAGATCACTTCTCTCAGTAGTTCTATGATTCCCAAGTTCTTATTCTGCTCGCAACACCGCTCGTTCTCTCTCTCTCTCTTTATCTTTCTCACGCGACCGCTTTCACCGTAGTCAATTTGAGTGAGAGCCACCGTTAAAACTGCATTCGGGTGGCCCAAAACCTGTCCAGATCGATGCATGTGCGATGGACTTTTCCCCAACAACAACAACAGTAACAAAAACAACAAAAACAACAAGCAACACGCAACATGTAGCATTTTCGGCTGCCCGATCTGATGATGGGGAAATCACAGCAGCCTCAAATTCTCACATTGTGTGCAGCATGACTCTGCTCTCCGACAGCAAAAAAAAAAAAAAAATAATAATGTGTACGCCGGTCTCCGGTCTTCGGTCTGGCCTGAAAAAGAAACCCATTAAAAAATGTTAATTTCCATAAAATAAAACCGAGCGAGAGACAGAGAGGCAGGAGATTGTCAGAGAACCGAACCGCACGTGGCTAAAAGCCACAAAATACGTTAAGACCCGCAAGACAAAAGGCTGTGTCTGTCTTCATAGTCTCTGCAAGTTGTATCATTTCTTATTTTTATTTACGTGCGGAATTTATCGCTTCAGAATTCGGCTGGAGTTGCGTTGGAATTTGCATAAAACACACCCACTAGTTCAAAATCGAATCGAGTCTATCAATAGGACGTACACTGCGAGAAGTTAGCATTATTTTATGCATATAAAGTTGTTATTTGATCTGGCTTAGTTAAATAATTATATTTGATGAAAAAGCTGTTAATATTTTAAAGAATTTGTCAGGTGGGGGTTACGATTCTTCTTGGAAAAGTTTTTCTTTTCGAATATCGAATATCGATATGAACCTTATCCTCTCAAAGGATAAGCCGTTGGCTATTTTAAAGAGAAGAAAGAAAGATATTCTTTTTTTTATACATCCTCCCTCTCTAGTTTTCTCTCAGGTGCTTTGCCAGTACATGTACAAGCAAAGCAGCACTTCGTTGCGAAGGAGAGAGGAAGATTTTTTACTCTGAGAGAGGTTGACAGTGGCTCTCTGATCTCTGTCTCTATTCTTACATTCCCAAATATTTACCTGTTCAATTTGTATACTCTAATACCTTAAATATTTTCTCTCTCTGCAGCTATATCTCTCTGGCTAGATCTTGTTAGACGCATCTATCGCGACTTTATGACCAGTGCCATAATTAACTAATCGAAGGTGTTGCTAATGGCCCAAGTGCCAAAGTGATCCACTAATGAGGCCTGAATCTGATAGGCCTCCGCAGTCAATTTGCATACCTAGCCTCCATGATCCATGATGATCCATGATAATGGAGATGGGAGATGGTGATGGGACATGGTGATGGTTATGGCGATGGCGATCCCAGATCTGAAGCTTCAGATGACCGCTGTCGGTTATGACAGCTGCTGTGGTTTTTCTTCATTTTTTTTTTGCCACACACAAAGTTCCGATTCGCTACGTTTCCATTTGATTGGCTCCTCACGCTGGAGTGGACACATTGCCTTTGATGGACACCGGACTCGGCCTCGGAGGAGGCTGGGCTCCTCTATGGAGATGGATCTTGGGGGCTAGCTAGCTTTGTCGGCTTTGCCGGCTGCGACGCAGTTCAAATCGCAAAACTATAAATTATGCTGTCAGTCACAATCAGGCATTGTCTTGGCAGTTCTCGATTTCGCGGTCGCCATGGGACAGCAGCAGCTTGTTCCGACTCCCTTCAGCCGCCTTTCACCCAAGCCCCAGCTTGGTTTATTCCTATTTATATTTCTTTCTCTCACTTTGTGGCACTTTTGCGCTTGAATTTTCCGCTGAAAAACGGTTTTTTTGTGCCTTTCACAGGGTATTCGCTGAGAGAGCAGATCGGGCCATGTGTCAGGGTTTTCCTAGGTTTCTGGATGGTTTAGTCTGGCAAAATAAGAAAACAAAGAGATTCATGATGTCGTAGAACTTGACTTAACAGACAGAACTGTTAAGGAAGTAAGTAGCTATGATATATCTATAGATCCAGAGTATCAACCTGTGTATATCACTGGACTTGAAGCTCTCCTCATCCCCAATCTTCATCTCGATCTATTCTGCAATTAAACTGCACAGCTGCTCCCCTGACTGTCAGCTTCGACTCTCTGCAGCAGCTCCGATTTGATGCGCGACAATTGGGAATGCCAAATTAATGTCCGCACCTGTGCGATCGCGACAGGAATGTGCCGCAATTTGTTGGCCATGCTCCCAACCCGTGCCATAGTCTTGGGACTCGGTTGCGATGCGATGAGATTCGATTCGATGCGGTTCGGTTCGCTGGAGATTAATTCACTCAACTTGGCTGTCTAACACAGGGAAAAATTATCACAAATTGCATCTGATAAGTGCTGTAGTCAGGTCTATGGATAAGAGATTAGCTGTTAAAGGGATGCTTATGGAGAGGAAAACTCATATATGATATAACGACACAAATTTAACAGTCGTGAATATCAATAAATTTTAGTTATGGAAATTTAGAATTAAAAGAATTTTGCTTCCAACCGTAAGATATTGATTTTATCGACAAAACTTACGATACATTTGTATTTAATATGCTTACATAAAGTAGAAAAATTCTATAAGCTATAAATAGTAGGGGAGAGTGGGGAGTTTTGAAGCACACTTTGTTAAAGGGCCCAAACTTCTAA
>JAEIHY010012915.1:0-16978 GCA_018904565.1 Drosophila tsacasi | reverse complement strand
TTTAGAAGTTTGGGCCCTTTAACAAAGTGTGCTTCAAAACTCCCCACTCTCCCCTACTTTTTTAATTGGACTTTATTAAAATGGAAATACCCAATATAGCATAAAAGTTACATATATATTACCTTTGTTTTTCCAAAGGAAGTTTTCAATTAGGTTAATTGATTCTTTTTTCTTTTTCATCTTTTTTTTATCCGAGTATTAATTTTAATTTTAAATGTATACATTTTTTTCTGAATTTAGGATTTTATGTTAGGTTAAAAATTTTAAAAATTAAACATCTTTTTACGTTCCCATTTTTCAGCGAATTATTTAAATATAAATTCCAATTGCTTACCAATCTAAATTGAATTTAGCTAAAAGCAGTGACCCAACTCCCTTAACTACCAGTTTGTAATACACTAACCAATTCTCAATTTCCGCAGGAACGTTTCTTCGCTGCTTCATTGCCCTCACGTTCACGTCCAAGCTAGAGCAAGGGAATCTAGCCATATGGAAGCCAGAACCCTCGGCCGGATTCGACCCTGGACTCCAGCCATTTCCTGCCGCTTTTTGGCCGGCCACGTTATTAGCGTCTAGCACATGGCTCCGAACTCCGCAACGGGGGCAGCCGTGGGCGGAGAGGCGTGGTCGATGGCACACGTTTGCAAAATAAACTAAAGCTGCTGCGCCTGCCAAAGCAACGGGCTTTGTTGACCCGCCCGCCAGCACAGAGGACTCATAAAAATATGCTTGAAATTGGTTTGGCCGGACAAAAAAATGTGTGGAAAGCGGTGGAAATCGGGGGGACAGTGGAGAAGAAAGAACGCTTAGCAATATTTAATGTCGCCAACGATGGCAACGGGCGTAATGCAACGGAACTGGGAACTGAGGGGTCTGGGAGTGAACATGGCGACTCCGTTCGCTTTTGATTGTTTTGCAAACAAAGCAAAACAGTCACATATAGAAAGAACTATCCACCAATATACTTAGAAAAATTGTAGTCTTATAGGTTGAAAGATATTTCCTAAATTAAATCAATAAATTAATAATAAGAAACTAAAAAATGATATAGTAAAAGCCCTGTATTAAAATAAGATACATTTTAAGAATTCAAATAAGAATCAGACTTTATTCATTAAAAAGTAAACTTATAAATATACTTAAATTATGCTTTCTTTAATTTTATTATTAATTTTGTTTTTTAATAATTTATTTGGGGGATGGTCACTGGGGTAATAAATCTCTTTAAATTACAAAAAAAGGAAATTAAGTGTTTCAGTTAGTAGATTTAAAGTAAGTTACAACTAGTGTCTGTGGCATCACCGATCATGAATAGATAATTGCAAAAAAAATATATAAAGTTGTCACAAAATTTCTTAAAGCCGTACTGTATTTATATTTAAATAATATTTGATTCCTGCAATCGGTTTCTATGTTTTTAAATTTGGCGAAAAAACCTATATATCCGAAGGTAAATGAAAATAATACATTTTGTGTCTGATCTTTTGGGCTGAGTGTAGTGCCCACTTCCACCCACCCACACCGAGACACACACACAAATAAATACATATATATGTACTTTCGCCACCCTTAACACACACACAGGCACAACTCACCCACCCACTGAATGCTTTTTGCGTTCTTCTTTTTTGCCCACTTAAACAAAACAATGGGGAAGGAAGGAAAACAAAATAAAAACGAACGGAAAAAACGTTGGCAACTTTTTTCGAGGGTGGATTTTCATTTTCTATGGTTCATGATTTCGAACTCTATTTGCTCCCCTGGCTCTCCCCTTCCTCTCTCTCCCACTATGCCTCGCTCTCACTCGCTCGCTCCTGTGAGCTGATTTTTTTTAGCATTACATTATTTGGAAATTTATGCGGGGTGGCAGCTTCAGTGACTCATTCCCATTCCGCCCATCGATTTTTTGATGGCAGCCGGGGCAAGGCTGCGCGGAGGAGGGTGGAAAACCCGGCGGGCCGAACGAACGATTTTTTATGTAGATTGGCCCATTATGTGGAATTAGTTTTTGTGTGGCGCTGATAGAAATGGCGCTGCTCTTAGACTGTTATTGGCTGTCGGCGCGTCGGCTTTCTTCTAGCCCGAAAAAGCAGGCAACGGATTTTTATTTGTTTTTTATTATAAAGCTTCAAGGGAACTTATTTTCTTAATATTACTTCCCTAACTTAAAACTTACTACATAAACTATGAAATAATAAAACAACAGGGAGGAAAAATAGTACTATATTGTAAAAAAAACTCTGATATGCACAGCGGAGTTCTTAAATCTCTCTAGAACTTAGTTTAGGATTTAAAAAATTATAATACCCTGCAAGGGTATAAAAATGGCATGGTTTTCTTTTCTAAAATCTAAACAAGAAAGTTATCTCCTCAAACTATACACTCTCAATGCCCTTCCTTCTCTCTTTTTCAACTCCGAAACATCATAAAATAAAATTTGTTAGTATTTATAAAAAATCATAGAAGATATTGATCTAATAAAACATGCAAGTCAGACAATAAATACTTAAGAATAACAAATACCGATATATTGTCAGTACAAGTTACTACAGTTTTCCCATCTCACACAATCTAAAGTTATTTTGAAAAATTTCCATGGCATGCAAAAACAAATCCAAAACATTTGCATTTTTATCAGTGCTAGCAAACAGAATAGTCAAATTTCCAAATACAAATATTTTTTATTGTTTTATAAATCTTGTTTGACTTTCAGTTTATTTACACGATTTCCACTAGAGTTATTCTGCTGATTTGGGGACTTAAAATGTTCTGCGACTTTAAAATGTTTGCTGATAAGAAAAGTCAATGAAACAAAGAAGATAGAAAAGCAGAATTAGAAGAGATTTAGAGACTGGAAAAACGCTCAGAAGTTTCACAAAGAATATATTTATTAAGATTTTATTAAGAATCTTTAATACAGAAGTGTTGAATTATGAGAGATTTAAAAAAGTGTAGAAAAATATTTGAATAATTTATAATTTATATTAAAATGTTTGTAGAATTTAAAAGTAAATATATTTTATAGATACATATTATTTTAATAGTCTGCCTTCAGTGGAATCATAAGAAATCGTAGACTAAACCCTCTGGGATAAAAACGAATAAGAACAATGCGAATTGCTAATGTCAAATGCAATAGCACGTGTTAAACGGAGGACTTGGCTGAAGTCAGGGGCTTAGATAAGGGGGACTGCTGTACACTACACTATGCATAAGTACCGTATGCATAATTATCTTATATAAAAATGCATATTTATTCAGAAAATATATTTAGCGGCCTTGCTACTTCCAAAGAGACTCTCTCTTATGTTGACTCTCTTTTATGTTAAGGATTTAGTATAACAATATTAAGAAAATAATATAAAAAGTCTTAAATTAAATCGACATATGTTAGTTGAGAGTGGAACTAGTTGGAAATTATTATATTTAATTTTTAAATTTTTAACCGAATAAATCCTAAGTGCATAAAGCCCTTTCTGGGAGCCAAACCTAAACTAAAATCAGTCCCTTAAAGGTGAATCCCCCTTGAAAATAGTTCACTACACCCTTGCAGGATCTGCCTGGGTTGACGGGGTGCTTGTGGGAGGATGCATAAATAGCCCAGCCACGCCGCTTGGGGTGGCTATAGTTTCGATATATATGGCCCCGAACTGGGTGATAATTTAACAACAACAAAACCAAATTGCCAATGCGAAACTGCTTTTGTGTTTTACTTTTATTTTTGCTTGGCTGCCTTTTTTACACGTACACACATAGAGTCAACCCACGCACACCCCACACACAACGGAGACTGGGTGACACATGGCTGGGTGTGTGTCTTCTGGGTGGGTGGAATTAGGGGATCTCCCTTTTTTTGGGGGGTGGTTGGTTTTTGCCGGTGAATGTTTGTGGCACAAAAAGCAAGAAATTCACATAAAAATATACGAGTCCTCATTATGATAATACGAAAATAAATGACAGTGGTGTTTACACTCCAGCGGTAAGCCCAAAAGATGGCAGAAAATAGGTAGGAATGGGACCAAGTGTTAATGCAGCTTCCTCTTTTTCGGGGAGCAATGGATATGAGCCATTTTTATTGGTTTAGTTTGGGGCATAATAATAATGGGAAATAGTCCTTAGGGAAGAAAGCCTAGTGGGAATTGGGATATATTTTAGAAGCTTTAAGGTGTGATTTTTGAGTAAACATAATATTTGATCTTTAGTAATATTTTATAGGAAAAGGTTGGTTGTTATGTATTATTTGTATACACAAACTTATATATAAAACTGTAGCTAAAAGAAAGCCTTTAAAAAGTCTTTAGTTTGTTTATGTACTTACATTTCTGAAGGAACCAGTTTTCAAAACTTGCAATTTAAATACAATTGTATGTTACAAATCTTAAATGAATAAATATTTGTTTGTTTGGCAATATCCAAATAAAGACAGTTTTTCTTATAGAACTATGAGGTTAATAATCCAGATAAATAAAAAGGAAGAACAGGTATTTCAATAATATTTATGACACAGAAATTCAACAGAATTTGGAAGTAATAGAACTATGTCAGTATACCTTTCTCTGATATGCTCCACTCGATTCATCACAGGGTATCCAACAGCTCTGTCAGTGAGTGTGCTTTCTGCGAAATAAATCCGAAATCTGGCATTTCAACGCATTCATTAGAAAATAAAATATTCTGCTTTGTCCTTTGGCTTCCTTTTGCGCCGGAGCCGTGCTAACGTTTTATGCCTTTTGTTCTTGGCACCCACACCTTGACCTGGCTTGAACAAGTCCCGGATCCGGATTCGTCCTGATGATGGCATGGCCGCAGTCCTAGGAAAGGAATTACTTATTCAACGCTTGACATGGGCTTTGCCTCGGGGCTAAAAGCCTCCTCCTGTGGGTCATGTTTTTCGTCGTTTTCGGCCTGCGTTGACTGTGCGACTAATAGGCTCGCATATTTATCGTAAGAACTTCAATTTTTTATTCGCCTTTGCACTGTACGTATTCCGGCTTAGTTTGCCGGCCCCATTACCAACATTTTCCTCCACAAATGCCTGGCCATTAGCTAATTCTTTGGGCTCACCGAAAGAGCTTCGGGCTGCTGGGCGGCAAATGGACAGCTGCCCGGCTGATGTCCCTAAAATCGTTGCAAAAATACGTTACATTTTCGGGAAGGAATACACTCTCAGGGGTCAACAATTAAATGCCATTTGCAATAAAAACAATCATGGATGGCAATGAAAAATTATTTAAATACTGCCGCCCGATGTCAAGACGAGCTGAAAAAAAGGTCAAGCGACCCGGTTCCGGGTGAGGGTCACGGTCGCCCAATGGTCAATTAAAATCGCTCTAACCCCACCCGGAAAACCATTTCTCAAACATGCAAAACAATGAGGCGCAAATTTTTGAGCTGCGAAAATCCTTCGCTCGACTGTTACAGTTTTCAATGTCGGCCCATAAATCTGACCCCAGCCACCCCTATATAGTGCTGCTCTCCTTGAGGCGTCTTAGCCGTGACCCCGAATTGATGCAATTTCCCCGTCGCATTCACAGTATTCGCATTAATTTTAACCTCTGCCTGACGCTGACAAGGGGTCACAGGACACAGGACCCAGCGCATAGGACGCTGGCGTGCGTTCTCAATTTTATTTTTATTTTATTTTTACTTTGTTATGTTTTAGTCCGCATTGACCAATGGTCGACGGCCGCTTGGCCAACCCCGATCGGAATCCGCATCTGTGGCACCGCAGGGGTCACGAAAGTGTGAAAATTTGGACTGATTAGACGATGGCATATATGTATGTATGTTATGTATGTCCTAGTCCCAGGATCACTGGGAAGCGGGCACCGGGGGTGGCTGCACACATTGGCCGGGGGAGTGGGAAATATTTGGCGCTTATTTCCCAATGCCGATTGCCTAAGCTTGGGATTTGGGTTCGTTTCTATGTCTTTCGTACAACAATGGACAATGGTCCATCGATGGTTCGATTCAAAAATCCGTTTTACATTTGTCCGAATCCATTCTACTGGCGACTTAGTGGCCTTAATTTCCAGCGAATTACGAATGTAATCGCGCCAAATGTTCAGTCAGAAGATCGCATATGATTGGTGGGTTTTTCAAAAAATTTCATTTCGAGCCGTTACTCATGGATGGCCGTTAAAACTATTTCCTAAAAGGTTTATGCAATGCATTAATTTCTTGAAAGGTTTACGAGAAAATGCATGGCATTAATTACTTTTCTGAGGGCTAAAATATATATTGCACTCTATAACTGAACTACCCCTAAACAATCTTTTGGAAGCAGAGTTTATTCTTTGCTAGGCGAGCTAGTATTTAATTCAACCAGTGTTACTTTGCTTCAATTTATTTTAAATATATTATTTAAATCATGTTTAATTGATAGAAACTGTTTTATTTATTATAACTTTCTGATTTTCTAAATTTTATTTTAGGTTCTACAAGCAATAGAGCCTCGTATTAATATTATCTCTTATAAATGTAGACAGAAAAATATATACGAAAACGTGTATAAGTCTCCAAATATTTGTTTCCTTCAGCCTAGCAGGTTTTTTCTGAAATTTCGCTGGCACCAGAAAATCTGTCCAACCATCTTTGGATTCAACCCTTTACTCTGCTCTTAACCCTTGTAATTTGAATTGAGTCCATAAACGCACCCAAAACCGTATCGAACTTAACCCTTTCGCCTAATGACCAAAAACAGACGTTCCGGGAAGATTGCAGCTTGTAAAAAGTGCAATGGATTTTTCACTTAACCCCTTCCTTCTCCCGGACACCAACTTTCCCGTCCGCCAAAGGGTTGAGGAAGTAAGCATTCCACTCGCTTCCACGCAAATGGACGCTGCAGGACAATGGGCGCCATAAAAAAGACACAACCGAGGCGTCATAAAGAACACAAAGGGACACAAACAGACATTAGCTGGAAACAAAAAAAAGAGAAAACGCTTAGATCGCTGGCCGGTTCGAGGGAAACTGGCAAGGACACTCCCAGGATGCGATTTTTTCTTAATGGTGAAAGGGTTAAGGGTACGAGAATCGCACACAAAAAACGGCAGCGATCTACCTGCTGCTCTCTACACGGCGGTCGTAAAAAACTAAATATTTTATTACCTCCAAGAGAAAAAAGAAGAAAGGAACTCAGGATCCTTTACGCGGAAGTCCACCGCTTTTTTCGCGACTTTTTTAAGTTTCGGCCAAAGTCCCTCTCGTCTACAATTGTAAGTGGAGCGGACCGGACCGCTCTCTAATGACCATTAGACGCACAGATATTGTATCTCAGCAGCTCTATAGAAGATTCTCGCGATTTTCCAGCTATTTTCATTGTGAAGCGGCCTTACCTGGCCCGAAAACAAACCGAAACCGAAACAAAATGCTTTGCGACGACAACATGCAAAGCGATTCGCCTCCATAAAATCTCGTGGCGTGTCGGCTGGAAATCCAGCCAGGACAATTGTTCTGCCGCGTCCTGCCGTTGTCCTTCACGCTTTTGTACGGCGGAGCCATTAAGGTGGACAATGAAAATTAGAGCAACTATTTCGGCCCATTCCATGCCTCTGCTCTAGTTTCCTTTTTTAATCCTTCGGGTTTTCGTGCTAAAAAAGGATTTACGGATGTTGGGCGAACGCCGAGACCATCCGTCCATGTTTACCATAACATTTCGGCGGAATTTCTTCCCTTTTGTGGGCGTAACGTCGCGAGCACTTCGCACATTTTGATTTATGCCAAAATGCAAATTTTCTGCGGCTTGCTAAAGGACCCTTGCCACGGTCTTGAAGTGTGCAGAATTCGCAACACGAACAGAATACATTTCAGAGAGGTAAAACCGGACTGAAAAGCCGCAAAAATTAAAATGAAAACAACAACATGAACATAAACAACATCAAAAAAATCTCAAGTCAGAATTATCAAGGATTTTGGGAAGATAAATTTTAAATTGTGAATTTGTAAGGGATTTATTATGTGAAATAAAAACAAATAAAAGTAATCAGGCTGTGAATGATTTTAAATATGTAAAACCAAATATTTAAAGTGATTTATGAAGTATTGCAGATGCAAAGACACCAAAGAGGATATTCATCTGTTGTATGTGAATAAATTCTTCTGTTTTAAGGCTAATCAGAGGAAAATGCTAAAGAAACTTAATAATAACAATTGTGTAATGATTATTCCCTTAGATGAAAGTCTCTTCTCTTTAAAGGTATATATATTATATATGAAAAGGTATATATATATTTTTTAAACGTAGCTAAATTATTTTTAGATTATTTTATAAATTTACTGAAAACAGTTTTCTACATTTATTTGAGCTTAAACTGATAAAAAATCACCATAAAATAACAAAATTTGTCTTCGAAAATAGAGTTTGACCCAAAATACCCTCACCATCGCTTGAAAGTATATAATTGTGGTACCAAAACCAATTTGCACTTAAGATCAAAGAGCCAAATCCCTTCAGCCGTGCACAAATCATGCAAACAAAAAATAGTCAAAGGAAGAAAAAACTCAAGAGAAATGGCAAATCATCCTGGGCATGAAATCAGCTTACGAACTCAAGGTGATATCTCAACAGACCGAGGGATAAGGATAAAGGTCAGGACAAGAGTGCGCCAAATCAAAACACAAAAAGAAGATCCTAATGAGATCCTTGAGGGGCGAATCGGTCAACCACAAAATCCTTCGCATGCATTTGCATATGATGGAGATACGAAGATCGGCAGATAAAGATGTCTAGAGATCCGCGTTACGATCCTCCCTCTTGATCTTCCCCTCAAAGATGCGAAGAGGATATCAAGGTGGTTGCCCGCCGTCCAAAGGTCAAGGATCATTTGCATATAACGCAGGGACTTTCGGCAATTAGTCTATCATGATCATCATCCTGTTTGTGTTTGCACAGATCGCGATGTCCGATCGGTTGCTCTGCCAATTAAAAGGTCAAGCATGACGGAGACGGGACTTACAGCTATTTGTTATGCGTTTTGGCCTCAACTTTACATAACTTGGCAGCGAGGGCCCGAGGCTGTGTGTCTGAAGGATGGCGGATCAAGTCGCGGATCAGTGCTCCACACCCGCCCGCCTTAAGCAGCGCTAATCGGGCTGATCAGCGAGCACTAATCGCTCGGGACTATCTGGATCCTGCGGATCAACAGCGCTGATCCCTCGTGATCCTGTCCTGCACTGTCCTGCATACTGCGTAATGTTGGATTACCAAGCGATATTTAACACAAATCGCTTTTAAATCTCCGCATCTCCAGTTGACCGGAGTCGGTCGGAGTTGAAGTCGCACTTCTTCGGATGCGCGGATTAATGAACGGGGCGGGGCGCTCAGGTAGCTTCGCGTCCTTTAATCCTTTCTTTCTGCTAAGTCCGGTTGCATTTTCTAATCCGGTTGACCATGTCAGCCTCAATGGCAGGTCTGTGTTGTCTCTACTGCCTACCTGTGCCCTGCTGTCCTTGTCATCCTGGCCCAGGACAACTTGTGTAATTTGCATTTCGGCGGCGTTTTGTTTGCTTTCTGGCATGTCGTTTGTTTGGTAAATATTGCTTTTACATTTTCCCCACCCTTTCCTCTGTTAATGCCCCCATTTTCTGTTTTGGCTTTGGTCGAAACATATTTAAATTATAATTTAAATATTATATAGAATGACCGAAGAAATAAATCCAAATAAAGTGTTGTTTATTTCAGAAGTATATTTTGTTTAAGAGAATGCTAAATGCGAATTCGATTTTTATAGTATCCGATAGCAAAAATAAAAATAAAAAACCAATTTCAAAAAATTAATTGTCCTAAAGATCAACACAATTTTTATAATTTTAAATTATAAGCTATGAGGTAAAAACGAAGGGTAAGAAGGTAATACCATGTTGTATTGTTAAAATGAAATATAGTGTAAATAAAATGATAAAATATTATGGGTTTGTTTTGTTTAAGTTAAAATATTTTGCTCTCAGTCCGCATTTGCTTTCTGTTGGTAGCAACTCTTAAGCTGTAAGCGAGTAAAAGTAACTTATTAATGAATCCTAATGTGTTTCCGATTTAACATTATACTTTTATTAAATATTCTTTTAATAAAAGGCCATAACTCCTGATTAGATTATCTATAAAACATTATAAGATTTTATAAACTGTAAATCCTGCAATTAATTTGGGTTTATCGAAAGCAAAAGTCCTTGTTAAAATTAAAACTACAAATCCGAATTGTTGCAAAGCTTTTCTCTAATTAAGCACCCACACGCACGCACACTCAGGCACACGCACACAGAGTCCGGGAAATGTGTTAAAGGAACAAGAAGTGTGCAGACGAAACTTTCCATCGGCCAAATTGCATTGAGCTAACTTGTTAATGTGTCTGGGCTTAAATTTGTCCAAAAACAATTGCCGAAGGAGAGCTCCTAACCCCCACCTCCGCATCTCCATCTTTTCCTCTCTTGGCCAGAAATCAATAATCGATAATGAAGCGGAGTGGCCAAAAAACAGCAAAAGAGCCAAAAAAGGCAGCTGCAGTCGGCGAAATGCATCCAAAGGATGCCGAACTAGACGACTCACGGATACAGAGAGCGAGAGAGAGAGAGGGAGGGGAGAGTGTGCCAGCGAGAGTGGGTGCGAAAACGAGAGAGCGCGTGCCGGAGGGTGAGTGCGCCGTGGGGATGCCGTTCTTTTGGGGTTGGGGCAGCTCACTCGACTCAAATCACTTACAGCATCCCGCTGCTTTGAGTGAGTTTCTCTCGAGTTGTTCTGTAATCGCCGCTGAGCTCTCTCTCTCTCTATTTATTTTTCACTCTCGCCAGCTCGATGTAACGGCTCTCGGCCTTTGCTTTGTTGCATTTCTGACATTTGTTTCTTCTTTGCAATTGAGTTTTGAGATTTCCGATTTGAGTGCCAAAATTTGAGTTGGTTTTGCGAGTGCACTATGCGGAGCAGAATTTTAGATATTATTTAGGCTGTTCAGCACGGTTCTCGGTCACTCGTGCTCTGAATCCCGAAAAAGAAAGTTGGCAGCATCCAAAAAAGCAGATACTAATCAAACGATAAAGGACGAAACGTGAACGAAAGCTGCAAAATCAAAATATTACCCGTTAAAAAATATTACAAACCGTGCTCGTGTCAAAAAGAATTATTAACCGTGCTTTTGCAAAATTATTGTTATTTTTGCCAACTACTTTTTCCCCGCACATGCGCGAATTCCGCGCAAAAAAAGAAGCAAAAAAGCTAAAAAGCAGAGGACCAAAAAATAGACAAAAACGAAGAGCAAGGAGAACAGTAGTCCCCACATCGCATCTCCCCCTCGCACGCACTGCCGCCTGCCCCCCGCGCGTCGTGCGTGTGTGTTGATTTAACGGAGCCGCGGTCAAGTGTGCAAAATAGAGAGAACGAGAGAGCCAGTCCGCGACACTGAGAGCGGTTCCCGTTGTTGGGTCCACTTGGAGAATTCCCTTGGAGCCTTTCCCCAAAAAAAGGTAAATATAATGTTCCCTATTTAACCTTCTATAGTGCTTCAAGTATATTTCGTAAACAAACCCAAATCGGAAAATTGCCAAAGTTAGCCTTCAATAAATCTTAAAAAACACATGCAGGTAGAAGAAATCTTTGAAAGCTCCCGGCTGCAATTCGGTTTTCTCCCACGGATAAATAAATAAACAAGAATTAAGAAATCTATTTGGAGGCGGGGGTAAATTGCAAATTGTTGAGGCATCCAGGAACATATTGCATTTTAAATTTGGTTCTAAATTTGCAAAGCTTGATGGACTTGCAAACTGTTAATTATGTTTTACTTTATCATCTGATTAACTTAAGAAAATTAACTTTTTAACTTACCATTTATAAGATACTTAAATTTTAATACCAACTGAAATCAGCTTTATAAAACTCAATTTAATAAAAAAAAGAGAATTTTTGTATAATAATATAATTTTAATTAATTACTTAGAGTGCAGTTTTATCAATTACTTTTCATATTTAATAAGGTAATGCTGTTTCAAAAGATTCATCTAATGTTAGCCTGTTTTTCTGTTTTGATAAAGCAGCTTCCCGTTTTTTATAGCTCCCTACACCCACTTTTTAGCACGCTTTTTCGCTGATTTATTATCCCCATTACATCTGGTCCTTTATGTTCATGATCTTCTGCATTTTCTCGTTGTCTGTTGTGCTTGCCTAGTGCTTCTTTTTCTGTCTAACCTTAAGAACGGAAAACACACGAACACTAGGAGCTCACACACACACTCGGCGAGTGGTAAATCATTCGCTAAAAATGCAAACGGCAAAAATTCTAAAACAATATTTTAAAATCTGTCTGGCTTTTGGCCGATCTTTGGGTGAACTTGTTTTTTGCCCGCGCAGTTGCAGCAGAAGCCTGCCCCCCTGAACCCGCCCCCTCCACGCCTGACAGCTAATTTTATTTGTTTACATGTCGACTTTCATGTTGTTTTTTTTTGCCAGCTCTCCTCCCCCCAGCCGCCCCTTGGCATTTCTTCGGCAAATGCATTTTCCTCTTTCTTTTTTTGTGCTTTAATTTTTCTTTTTTAATAATTTAAATTTAGACATCGAACTATAATTCAAAGTCAGCGGTTTGCAATTTTTTAATGGCAAATTGTTTGGCACTTGCCAAAATGTGAAATGCATTTCAGATATAATAAATACTTCAGGTGGCCTCTGTCGGCAATGATTTCGCGGTGTTTTTTTAGGATCGGCATCATCACAAGATCTCGGTTGCATAGAGAAACATGCCGAAATGATTGTCAGTCGACAGTTTTAATGTTTTCTGACAAAAAGAACCGCGCAGAGATCATCAAAAACAAATGGGGCTTTGTTAGTTGCATTAAAAATAAATATTCACATATTATAGGAGATGTATTTATAAACCGCAAATGACATTGAATCAGTTCAGCAGCAGCAGCAGTTGCAAAAATTCCCTAAGCAGGCAGAGCTCCAAAAAATTGCATTTAACAAGTTGGTCCAGGCCAACAGCACATGGTGTTATGTGGTGGTTATACCTCCTCCTATATCTGGTATACAAATCCAAAGTATCGGTCAGGATATGATGCATAGTTTTTTTAACATTTTTTTTTATTGATTGCTTAATTTGTCCACCTGATAAATATGCTAACTCAGAAATATAATTGCTTTAAATTTATAATCAATTGCAAAATAAAAATTAAAAATGTTCTAGAACTTAAAAAAATAATTAATAATAAGTTATGCAAAATTATTACTTAACTTGTTTATATTTAGAGATCAAAGGAACTAACTTCTAATATTTTGACCACATTTGTCTTTATTCTGTGAAATATCTATATAGTTTCTCTGGCTATCCTTCTCTTGGCTGCGCTTTTTGTACTGATTTTTCAACAAAAACATTTTTTGTGGCGCATTTTCTGCGTTTTTGAATTTTTCCATTTTTGCCATTTTCATGATATTTTTAGAGGGGGTTACAAGAGGGGGGTGTTTGGGAGGGGCTGGGTTGGGGGTAAAAACGACTAGCACATGTTTAGTTTACTTTTGCAGTTTCGGTTGCCTGGCTGCACTCGCTGCGCCCGCCGCCGCCCCCCGTCCCGTTCCTGCACCCTGCGGCGTAATATTAATTTTACACTTGGCCTTTAGTTTTGGCTTTGTTGTTTCTGCTGCTGCTGCTTCTGTTTTTGTTGGGCATGGCACAAAAAAGCCTAGACGAAATGCGAAAATTCCCCTCTTTGTTTCCAATTAATTTTGGCTTTCCTTTAAAAGTAAAATAGATGCTGATGCGCTCTGTACAAAAGCGAAACTAAATAAATATGCTAAGCTTCATTTTGTGCAAATAATGCATTCTCTGCTTCCTGCACCATCAATTACGGCTAAGTATTGCAAATATTTTAGCTGCCAGATAGCACACCCCACTCGCATAATATACCACCCCTCCGCCACTGCCACGCTGCCCTGCTGTCGTTTTGCGTTTTTAATAATATTTACTTAAAAGCACAAACAATTACCCAAAAATGCAGCCCCGCCACTGCACAATTTTTCAGCGCGAAATTGGAAATTGCTAAAAATGAAAAAATAGGAAAATGCAGTGCGGCAAGGGAAAAAAATTAATGGTCGAATTATTTGTAGAACTACGCAAATCAAAGTGAAAAGTCTTGCGGAAAAATATGGCTAGGAAAATGGGAAACATGGGCAAGTGCTGGGAAAATGCCTGGAAAAAGGCGGCAGAAATATAAAAAATAATTTAGTTGGAAGGCTTTTAAAATGCAAACAGTACAGAGTATATTTCCTGTGCAACTACTTGAATATATATGTACATAGTGATATGTTGTATAAAATGTGGTTGTTATATTACAAATATTATATAGAAATAGTTACTGAATATCATTTTTAGCCTGAGGCATAAAAATAAGAAACCCGGCAGCTGTAGGAGTCTCTGATCCGTTAATTTAGTTAAATCCTTTTGCTTTTTATTATTAAACTCGAACTGCCTTTGCCTTTTCCCGCTGCCAGCGAGATCCTAGCTTAATCCACATAGAAAACCGAGGGAAATTCGCAGCTCTTCGTGCTAAGCTGGCCCATCCGCTAAGCTCCCGGATCATCCAAATCCAAGTGCGCGTAATTTTTTGTTTTCGCACCAATTTCGTGCTCTAATCCAGAATGGATCAAGCGCGCAATCCCCGATCCGCGACCTGTACCTGACTTCCCGTCGCCTTTTGCGCGTCTAATCCCTTGACGCGTGCGCCCCGTCTACCTGAGTCCGATATAAGCCAATCTCCGCTGCAGTTGCTCAGTCAGTACAGAGTTCGTCAGCACAGCGACAACACACACGCATCGCACATTTGCATATTAGAATTTTCAGCTAGAAAATCCACACAGCCAGAGTCTGCAGCGAGAATCCCGAAGATTTGGAATACACTTCGAAAGCGGCCCCTCTACGGTAGGTGACAAGGCAAAGGATATATAGTACTGCAGCCATCACCGGGTACTCCATTTTGTTCGGGAATCACTCAAGTCTCGGTTGGGAGGGTGTGTGTGGTGGTTTCCACCCCGACAGGGCTTTAGGGGTGGCGCACACACAAAAAATAAAAAGAAAAACAAGCGAAAAACAAAGAAAAAAAGCAAAGCAAAAAAAAAAGAAGAGAAAAACACGACGCAGGCGCAGTGATTAACTAACACCTCTCTCTCGCCTTCCTTCATTACAGCCGTAAAGATGCAGAACTGGGAGCCAACAGCCACGGCCAACTACGAGCAGCACAACGCCTGGTACAGCAGCATGTTTGCCGCCAACATCAAGCAGGAGCCGGGTCACCACCTGGACGGCAACAGTGTGGCCAGCAGTCCCCGCCAGTCGCCGTTGCCCTCTCCCTTGGCGGCCAGCAGTCAGCTGGAGCAGTTCCTCAAGCAGCAGCACCACCACCAGCAGCAACAGCAGCAGCATCAGTCACACCAGCAACAGCCCATGGATACTATGTGCGCCATGACGCCCTCGCCCAGCCAGAATGACCAGAACAGCCTGCAACACTTTGATGGCACGCTGCAGCAACAGTTGCTGCAGCAGCAGCAGTACCAGCAGCACTTCCAGGCAGCGCAGCAGCAGCACCATCACCACCACCACCTGATGGGTGGCTTCAATCCGCTGACGCCGCCCGGTTTGCCCAATCCCATGCAGCATTTCTACGGCGGCAGCCTGCGTCCAAGCCCACAGCCCACACCCACAACTGGAGCCGTGGCCCCCGTTGCGGTGGCAACCAGCGAGAAGCTGCAGGCCCTCACACCGCCCATGGATGTGACGCCGCCCAAGTCGCCGGCCAAGTCCAGCCAGTCGAACATGGAGCCGGAGAAGGAGCACGACCAGATGTCAAACTCCAGCGAGGACATGAAGTACATGGCCGAGTCGGAGGACGACGACACCAACATTCGCATGCCCATCTACAACTCGCACGGAAAGATGAAGAACTACAAGTGCAAGACGTGCGGCGTGGTGGCCATCACCAAGGTAGACTTCTGGGCGCACACCCGCACCCACATGAAACCGGACAAGATTCTGCAGTGCTCCAAGTGCCCGTTCGTCACCGAGTTCAAGCACCACCTGGAGTACCACATCCGCAAGCACAAGAACCAGAAGCCCTTCCAGTGCGACAAGTGTAGCTACACCTGCGTCAACAAGTCCATGCTCAACTCTCACCGCAAGTCCCACAGCTCGGTGTACCAGTACCGCTGTGCCGACTGTGACTATGCCACCAAGTACTGCCACAGCTTCAAGCTGCATCTGCGCAAGTACGGCCACAAGCCCGGCATGGTCCTCGACGAGGATGGCACGCCCAATCCCTCGCTGGTGATCGATGTCTACGGCACTCGCCGTGGTCCCAAGAGCAAGTCGGGTGGCCCAGTGACCAGTGGCAGTGGCAGCCACAGCAGGAAGCAGCCGAATGTAGCAGCCGTGGCCCCGCAGCAGCAGCAACAGCCGCAGCAGCAGCAGGCGGTGCAGCAGCCACCACCAGCCACATCTCAGCTCAGCGCAGCCCTGCAAGGATTCCCCTTGGCCCAGACCAACTCGGCTCCTGCCTTGGCCTCTCCCGTTCTCCCGCTGCCCGCCTCGCCCGCCAAGAGTGTGGCCAGTGTGGAGCAGGGCTCGAGCTTGTCCAATCCGGCGAATCTCCTGCCGCCGCTTGCCAGCCTGTTGCAGCAGAACCGCAACATGGCCTTCTTCCCCTACTGGAATCTCAACCTGCAGATGCTGGCCGCCCAGCAGCAGGCCGCCGTCCTGGCCCAGTTGTCGCCGCGAATGCGAGAGCAACTGCAGCAGAAGCAACAGCAGCAGCACAGCGACAACGAGGAGGAGGAGGAGCAGGACGACGAGTACGAGCGCAAGTCGGTGGACTCCGCCATGGATCTCTCGCAAGGAACGCCGGTGAAGGAGGAGGAGCAGCAGCAACAGCAGCAGCCGCTGGCCATGAATCTCAAGCTGAAGGAGGACGAGGCCACGCCGCTGATGAGCAGCTCGACTGCCTCACGGCGCAAGGG
>JAEIHY010012909.1:0-24011 GCA_018904565.1 Drosophila tsacasi | reverse complement strand
TTAATATAATCGTTAACAAATACATTTTTAGTAACGATATTATTTTTGTACAGTATTTTTTAATAAAACCAATTTATAACATGTTTTCTCTAGTATTTTTAACAGTACTTTTTTAGTTTTTTTAGGATAGTCGCTGTCTCCATCAAACTTGCTCCTGGCATCCCCTCTAAACATATTTATTCCGCCTTCGAAGGCCACTCAAGGACAAAGGACAAACTACGGCGCTCTGGGGAGTCTCCGCTTCTTGGGTTAGCCAGGACCCTCAGCCTCTCAGTACATAATAATAATAATAATAATAATATTCTCTGGAAACCCAAGTGCCCCTCCGAAGAATTTCAATTGTAAAGCATATTCCACCGCTGCTGTGCAAGTCTGAACTTGACTTGGGAGACATTTTGGCCGCCATTTGGCGTGCAAATCAAAAAAATTTCATACAAAGAAAGGAAATCGAGGAAAAATGGAGGGTGGAAAACTTTAAGATAGAGGAAAATAATTTCATGGTGAGCGACAAGTGGCAAGGTAATTTATCAAGAGCAAAACAAACCTGTCACGAGAGATACCGACATACTTCTTGCGAACAGACACGCGACTGTTAAAGGGGGGTTTTCCAGCCACTCAGTGGTAGAAATTACCACCCGTGGAAAAGCGCCCACTCTCGAATCACACACGTGGTGGGCCATAAAAAATGTATTACCAAATTTGCTGGAGCTGCACCACATATCGACGAAATGCCGCCAGCCAAGGAACTTTACGAAAAATGTAGCTCATTTCTCCCACAGAGACTTTTCGCTTGGTCAGTGAAAAATGGCTCTTGGCTTCTACTTCGGCTTTTTCCGGACCTTCAATCGGTTGATTGGGATTGCGGCGGAAAGGGCTTCTTGGCTTTTTACGGCCGAGCATCGTAATAGCGTGCAGATTGGCCAATAAGCGGGATTTTCCTTTATTTGCGGGCAGAGAGGGGAGAAAAGTACTTGAGAAATTCACTCATTAGCCTGATGGAAAGGATTTGAAGGCGTTTGATGGGGAGTGAGTTATTTTTGGGTTTTAAGCTGCTGCAGAGCCAAGTTCTTAGCACGCGCAATATTCTTAATAGGTATTTTTAGATAATTAAAATGAATTAAGATTTTAAATGAACAAATAGGGATTTTTGGGATTTAAAGTAGCTCCTGACGAATTGACGTTTAATGTGGGAATAATCTTCGATTACAAAAGATTTGTTAATAAGCAAAGCAGATTTATGCTTGTCAAATATTATTAACTAAATGTGAAGGTATAAATATGTTTTTAGATTCCTAATTGAAGCAAAAAGATTACCTAAGTAGTAATAACTGATAATAAAATCAAACCCTTATCTGTTGCTGACTTAATTAAGTTTTATACATATAAAAAAGTAAATATAAAAAAAACCATGTGTATGTTTACCTTTTATTGTTACTTGGCAATCTTCTCCTTGCTTTTGGTACTTATTCCCTTTTTATGCCCTTTACGACAGCCTCAACCCAAATCTCTTCCTCGTATTCTTCGTTTTCTTATACTTCGAGTGTACCTTTTTACCGTATAACCTTATTTTTATGGCTACACAACATTTTTGTGTTTCGTTCCGTACAATTCCCGTTCAATTTTACACATCATAAAATGTCGTGGCGAATCGATTCCTTCTTCGGAGGATGAAAATCAATGCGAAATCCACACAAAAAAAACATGCATAATTTATACAAACAAGTGAAAATCAACCCACCCGCAGCAAACACACACAAGCAATAAAATAAAAACCAAATTGACAAACATTTGCCAAACCAAAGTAAGGGGAAAATAGAAGGAGAGAAGAGGGAGCATCTGTTCATAAATAAATAATTTTCTAATAAAATGAAGAGCTTCAGCACACAGCTTTTCTTACCTTTGCCATAATCGTTGCTTCTGCTTCTGTGGATGCTGATAAGAAAATTCCCAGTTGGAAAAAGCCGACGGCTGTTTTGGTCTTTGCTGTTTTTTGTTGTTGTATCTTTTGTTGTTGTTTTCTGCTTAGCGAAAGAGCCTAAGAAGCGGAGCACACAATTTTTTGGTTGTTTCGTTTTTTTATTTGCAATTAATGAACACTATTTTGCTTGCTGTGTTTCACCATTAATTATTATTGGCATTTATTTGTATTATAACTAGTTTCACTTTATTTTCGGGTTTTGTAAATTGTAACGGTAAAACGACGATGAACACACACTTTAACGAAAGCAAAAGAACACGGCTTTAAAATTCACAAAAAATATTAGTTGCAAATTATTTTATTTATTATAGTTATATAATATATTATAGTTAATCACTTGTTTAGTTTTTTTTTAGTCACGTTTTAATGGTTTTTGTTAGCGCGTTTTGTTCAGTTTCCTGTGTTGGGCTGTTAGTTTTTAATTAAAGACTTTTTGCGCAGCCACATCCTACCGAATAAGCTTTTGGATTTTCTCTGCCGACGTCGCAGTCGTAGTGTTGCCAATTAAGCTGTTTCCCCGCTAGATCTGGCGGTTTTTAAAAGCACAAGGCGAAATAATTGGTAAATTACCGGCTGGGGGAAGATGCCAGAACACCTCCGTTCGCAGGTGGGACTTTGAAAAACATATCGACTCTAAAAGATTCCTTCACGTGACTTATTTCATTCCAATTCGCACAATTATACCGTTTCCAATTAGAAAAATGGCAATGTGCCTTCCTTTTCCGGGTATACTACGACGCAGTCTGGCAACGCTGGTTCTTTGTGAACATAAACTCTGGCAGCGCTGGTTTGCGCGGAAAAGTGACTCAAAAATATTCCAATATTAAATACTATTTATTTGTTGCATCTTATTTTTAATTTTTCATTGATGCAAATTATATTGTATGTGTGAATATGTTTACAGCTCTTATATTTCTTATTGTGAAAGAGTTTATATATTTTCTGATAAATAATTAGATATTTAAAACCGGCCGACTTTCAGAGAATAGGCTAGAAAAAAAGGCGGATAACCCTTTTTTATTAAAAGTTAAGGGTTAAAATTAAGAACCATTTTTTGTAATATTTGTTAGACTATGAGTCGCCATTTAAGATTTGCTACCTTTAAAATAAATAAAGTAATGAAGATGTATTATTTCACCAATTAACCTCCTGAAATTCTTTATGCCTCAGAGCACTTCTCTCGTTAAGACAATGTTTATTTCATATTCTATCTTCGTAAAATAGTTTATCCTGCTTGCAAACCATAAATCTGAAAATTTGCAATAGCTCAAAACTAAATAAAACAAAGATATACCGTGTTTCCGTTGAGAAGTCCCCGGTAGAACTCGAATCAGGTTTCGAAATCCAAACTATAGTACAATTAAAGCTGTTTTATTAACTACTTCCATCGGTCGCTTTTACAACAAGTTTATGAGCCATTTAACGAACTGGCACCCAGCTCTCCAGGACATCGCCGTACTTCTTGCGGTCTGGGAATACAAATGGGGAATTAATCAGAGCCCTAGGACAGGCCCACTCCAGCAGGTACTACTCACCCGTCACCGGGAAATCGTCGGGATGCAGCTCTATGTAGTGCCTAAGGACGGCGTCTCTTTTGGCCAGGTATTCGTTCCTCTTCTGGTCGAAATAGGTTCCGGCACCGAATCCGATGGCGCCGAAGGCAATGTGCTTCTGGATGCCTGCAAAACGGAGATTATTCAGTTAATATTGTCCATTATCTATTAGTTAATTCAGACAAAAACAATGTTACGTCACATGGAACGCAGCGAAAACTCACCGGAAAACACGGGTCTACGGAAGCCCCAGTTCACGAAAAGTGCCACGCCGACTCCGGCAAGTCCACAGGCCATCGGATTCCATATGGGGCCGAGGAAAGTGGGCGTGCGGTTGCGCTTATTCGACAATAATTCCAGGGGATCGTTCACAGCGCTCATGTTGATGCGAAAAAAAACAACAGATGGCTGCCAACTTGATTTGGTTAGGTATACCGATTAATGGAAATGCCAACTCGTCTATACTATCGAACAGTTGCGCATATCGATATATGGAAATAAACTAAAACTAACTCAGAACAGTTTTCCAAAATCAAATAAATGTATTTTTAACTTAGTTATTATATTTTTAAGCTTTAATTTTCCCAAAATTATGGAGGATAATTATTTAAATTTTAATACTCCTTTCGGGGTATTATCATATCATACAGAAGAACAGAACACAGTGAAAGAGTCATTTCCGACCCTATAAATCATATATAAACTTATATAAATATATATAAAAGAAAATTAGATCTAGGTGATATAGATTGGCACAGGGATACTTTAAAGCTGCGATATTTGTGCAATAAACTGAGGTTGACGATATCTTCAATATAAGAGACTCTGATGATAAGAAAACCATACTCTCTGAAGTTGTTGTTCTTTATTTATATTTGTAATTTATATATTTTGTCATCATTACAAGATTACGTTAAGCATTAAATGGCATGCAAGGCGTGTTGTTTAAGGCAATATATAGCATATTGTTTGTGGACTGTTGCTCAAACTCTGTAAACTTTAAGGCAAACATTATAGTTTTAACTTTTTTTTTCGTTAGGCTGAGTATTTTTATAATTTTAAGGTCTTTATCCCTTGTGGTTGATCATATAAAAGCACTAAAGGCGCACGTAAAATATAGAATAGGCACAATTATTACATACATTACTTAAGGCCATTTGCCCAAGCCTCTAATATACAGCTAAATTTACATTTCCATATATTTAATTGTGTATATATTTTATTCAGATTTGAATATATGCGTTAAAACAAAAATAAAGAAAACTCATAAGTCAAAAACGTTTTATTCAAAATTAGTCCTTTGTTGTAGTTTCTTTTTGATTATCAACTATTGATGTTTCGGCACACGTAATGTTTAATGTTTAAACAAAAAATTAAAGAAAAATTATAAGACTAAGAAAATTGTAGTGGTTTATAAAAAAATTATACATGTATTTTATATATATGTAAAAAAGGAGCTTAGTTTTTTTCCTGTTCCTACTTAAATTAACAAAAGATCATGGTTTGGGTAAACTATTTAATTAAACGATACATTTTCCACTTTTACATTTTCTGTTTCTGTTTTTTTTTTTTTTGTAGTTTTATTTTTTCAACTTAAAATTAGTTAAAACATAGATTTAAATCAACTTTTTGAACATTGAATTAGTTGATCAAAGGCAAACGGAGAGAAAATGAGAAAAACATAATAATGAGTTTAAAAAACGTATTGCATTTAAATTTCTGGTCGCTTAGGTATTTTAAGTAGTTGGGATTAATTAAATGTGTATATTTTTGTTTCCTTTTTTGATGTATTCTTAAAGCAGTTTTGCCATGACACATAATTAGCACTTGAAATAGACTTCTTGGAACAACAACACTCTGCCAATGGGCATATAGATCATTATTATTATTATAGCATGTAGATCATTTGTAAATAGTTATACCATTTTGTGGTTGGTTTCTTAGCTCGCTGCTGTTGTATTTTGCATAGCTTTAGTTTAGCGTTAGGAATGACATTCGCATAGAAAATCATACGATATATAAACTATAAAATATGGGCAAAGGGCGGGTGGTGTTTTGAGTAGCAGCTTGCTTGCTTGTACATCTACATTTAAATCTGCAGAATCTTCTTCTTCATCTTCTTCGTCATAACTTATCCTAGACTTTGCATCCTTGCTCTTTTGTCCTGTGTTTTATACGTCTTTTACACACTTGGCTTCCATCCTCCTCACTCACATATTTACTCATTTAGCTACTGGTTTTTGTATTGTTTTGTTTGTTTTGCTTCCGTTTTGCGGACCTGTCCTTATTATCTTAAGCCTAGGATACCGAACTAATTGCATTATGCGGTGAGCCCATTTGCGTGAGCACTTTGTCAAGCCACTGGAGCGGCCCATGCAGATGAATCTCGATCCAGCAGGGCGTCGAAGTCACATCCTGGCGATGGTATTCCGCCCCCCAGCCCTTGACGAACGACATCCGGATCGTGCACATCTTGGTTAGCTCGTAGACGGCCTCGAAGCCGCTGTTCACCGACTGTGACAGCAGCTGAGCAAATTCCTGGTTGTTGAAAATCTTGAGTGAGCAGCCCGGCGGGATCTTGCAAACGGTGCTGGGGTGGAATCCGTGGTGGTAATTGCAGTTGCGGGACTGCACGAAAATAGCAGAGTCGGAGAGGCATTCGGCGTAGACTTCGCCAGTGACATAGTAGAGATGGACGCCTTTGCCTGTGGGAAAAAAGGAAATATAAGAAATTAAAATTGGTTTTTGAGATAATTCAAATCTTTCTTCGTCTAATCATGACCTACTCTTGTCTATCTACAAGCTCTATATTCCCATAGCGATAAGACCTTACTTTTCGTACTCTAATTTAAGACCATTCAAATTACAATCTACAGCAGCACTTGCTGCTTATCGCAAAATATAAATAATAGTTTAAATTTGGCACACAAGGATGCAATGAAGGGGAAAAGGAAATAGGAATCAAATTAAGGTTTTTTCGAGTTTTTAAAAATAACCAAGAGAATTCTAAGGGCATAAATATTTCATCTAGCACTTTGTTTATGAACTTGAACCTTTGAATTTCTTCTAATAACACTAATAACACTTTTTAATATCAACAATTCACTCACCTATATGTCGCCGTGTATTCTCGATGGTGCTGTTCCTGTTCACATTGCTCAACTGACCGAGGCAGCAGCGATCCGAGTTATTCGACGGATTCGTGAACCCATCCACAATCACGGAGTTGTTGTTGCAGTGGAACACCTCGCCCACCCGGCAGTTTAGCTCGTAGTAGGCAATCGAGGCCCAGAAGGCGGGCTCCGCGTAGCTAACCTGGGCCACATCCCCCATCGGAGCATCCAGCAACTGTCCCCCATCATTGGGATTGTTCGAGTTCCCGTCCTCCGACGGACTGTAGGCGGGCGGCGGCGTTCCTGCCAAACTGTCGAACGGCGAATTGGGATTGGAGTTCACGGAACTGGGGCTGCCCACCGATGTGTTGCTGGTGCTTAGGCTGTGCGAGTTGAAGCCACTGTTCGAGTAGCTCACATTGTGCGGCATACTCGGCTCCGGGGCGTGGGGAAACTGCAGCATCGAGTGTCCGGGTGCGAATTCCGAGTGGCGTGGCACAAGAACTGGCGGCAGAACCGGACTCTCCACCCGCTTGTAGTGATACGGATTGATGCACACCTCCTTCTGTTTGGCGCTAAACGGATACTGGCAGAGCTCCAATGGTTTCAGTTCGTGATGTGACTGCAGGTCGGGCCAGCGCCAAACGCGGCAGTAAATGACATGCGGTAAGCCTTTGCGATGCGAGACCTAGTTCAAAGATTTAAATAAGTTCCCAGGACTACAGTGACTCCTTAAATAATAAATCTACCTGTAATCGTCCGTCCAGGGAGCGCGGAATGGTGACACATTTCGATGGCTGTCCGGGACATGACAGCGCCCGCTCTAGCTCCTCGATGGCTCCCTTGCGCTTCTTCAGCTTCTTCACCAGACTGTCGACGGCCTTCTCCGCCCACTTCTCCTCTTCGTCGCCCTGCTTCCAGCCCAGCAGCTTCTTCACCGCCGGCGATGTGAATGAGAAGAGTGAGCCCAGTGTGGACATGGCGCTGCTGGTATTCGATTCCACATCGTCGGTGTCCATTCTGCCGCTGCCGCTGTTGATTGCTGTCAAACTGTTGTTGCTGCTACTGCTGCTGCTGCAGATGTTGTTGTTGTTAATATGATGGTTGCTGTTGTTGTTAATTGTGTTGCTGTTGCTGCCGTTGATTTGGGGTGGAGTTACCCGATAACCGGTATAACTATCAGCGGGCGGATAGTCTGTAAAAAAGAGTAAGTAAAGAGCACATATAAATAATAAATAAACACAAACGGAATGGCATACATTAATCATTCAGCTTAGATTGGCTTCTCAGCAACGCCCACAACGCTACGCATGCTAAATGGCTAAAGACACTGAGGGAAATCGCATCGGGAAAGTCTTAATTAAGTCGAGTAATTGAATATAAAGCTTGCTTATAGCTAAGCTAATTTATTGCCATTTTTCTTCGAGTGCATAGTCTTGGCCAAGTGCCTAGAACCGTCTAAAGAGGAGGTACTATTTATCGGAGCGGCTTACAAATGCATCATGATTTTGGCTTGTGAATGAAGCCGTTGGGAGGTTCTTGTCATGAACGGACTCCTCCCACTTTCAATGTCGACATTTGCTATTTGCATACAAATTGCCTGAAACATTTTCTCAATGAGAATTATTATTATTATATCAGTTAGTTGAATTTGCTGGCTGATTAATAAAAATTCGATTTCGTTGGAAAATTATTTTTATCATCTCAACGTTGTTATTGTTGATGATCGCCTATCGGTGCTGACGCCATTTGTGAAGACTTTATTGTTGAGGGGGGACTTTTTTTTGAAGGATTGCGAATTCTCCGAAGTGAAAACTATTTACGGTTCAAAAGAAGCGATGATTTACCTCAGAAATGACTAGAATTTTTATAAAAATTAATTTTCTAGAACCAATTTCTTTATTTTCAATTATCTTGAATTAAATTTGGGGTTTAATTCAAATCAGCAAACTGGTGAGGTTTTATGAGAGAGTTTTATGATTTTATGGATATTAGATCAATTTTTGGTAATTCGGCCTTAAGAAACAGTTAAAACTAGTTTTTGGTAACAACTTCAGAATGATTTTCAGTATAGAAATAGTTAGAAGGGGAATGTCTGGTATATATTTTATAGAAAATGAATTCCTTGCTTATTCCTCTCGGGAACTTAGGGCTTCTACGAGAGCCTTCCATCTAACTCTGTTTTAGAAAATTACATTTATTATATTTATCAAATTTCACTCTCAATATTTTGAAGTCAATTTGTAAATACTTTTGTAGGACTGCAAATAATAATAATATTTTCCTCAAAATCCCAACACCAATCCAACTCCTGTCAGAAATCACTCCATAAAACATAATTACATACAATAAATAAATAAATAGCAACTTAAATAAAACTAAGTTAAGAAATCATAGCTCTGGCTTTAAAACATTGTAATAAATAAATTATATTTGTTATTAGAATAAAAAATAATAATAATAAAATTGTAATATTTTAGAGAAATTTTATATTTTCTTCTTAAGCTTAATAATAAAGTGACAGTACATATCAGAAAGCTCTGCTATAATGTTAAGGTTAGTGTCCCTTTAATCATTAATTTTCCTATTCCCTATCGTTCTTTCTTAGCTCTTCATTTATTAATTTCCCCTGTTCCACCCAAGTGCAGCTTCACTGTATTGAAACGAGTGACGAGGACTGCAGCTCATAATTAGCGCAAATGATAACCAAATGGTTTACAACTTGTCAGCGCACCGCTAATGTGGATGTGGGTCTGTCTGTTTGCCCCTTTTTCCACAGCGCCCTGGGCTTTTCCACCCTTGATACACACACACACACACGCGCCACACTGGGTCTAACGGTAAAGACTACAATTCAATTTGAATTATGACATTTCAATGTTAACAGCTTTTCTGAAGAACTTCTCTACACAGCATCGCCCCTGTGTGGTTTGAGCAACGAGGTGCACGTTGCAATCTCATATTTCTGCGCGCAAGGTGTGAAAAAAGATTTTTTTAATTAAATTTAAAAGTGACAAAGTCTAATTGAATGAAAATTTGTAGTGGCCATTAATTTGTGCAAGCTGGAGCACTAAAATCGTAAGAAAACCACACAAGGCGAACCACCACCACCCCTTTTCGCACCACTTTCGGTGGGGCAGCAGGCAGGCAGGCAGGCAGGTAAATCCAATTTCAAAAGCAATTAAATGCCGACTATAAATCAACAAGTGCAGCAGCGCTCTGGGACAACAAGAAAACACCTCTCCGGGCAGGCCGATGGACAGTCAGATAGACCGACAGACCAAGTGGCGCATTTTTCTGGCCAAATTAGCCGTTGCGTGAATTAATTTCGATCAACTCAGGCCTAATACTTTGGGGCGTTGCCCGAGTTTTGTTTTGTAATTCGTTTTTTGTTTTTCCAGCAGCACTTTGACAATTTGCTGCTTGACGCTGATAGAAGGAGGCTAGAAAACCCACTTTTTTAATTGCTCAAAGTCACCCAGAGCCCGAGGCGCTAAATGTGCATAGCCTTTGGTGTAATATCACAAGATACTCTGAATAAAAATTTAAATTTGTATAGTGAGAAGGTTGTATTAAGTATTTATTGCTTTAGGACTTAGATCTTGAAGAAATTTTGGGATTTCAGAACTAAAGACGGAATTAAGGAATAAATACAGGTTAATAATCAAAAGAAAAATTAAGAAACTAAATTTTAGTTATTTTACTTTTGATATTTTTCCAGAAAATAATACTTTTCAAAAGCAGATACTTGAGCCTTTGTAAATAACCTATTTTATTTCAATACCTTATACTATAACATACCTACAAAATATATTATTTTTTCTGCCTTTGTATTTAAGGACATTTCATAGTCCAGATATTATTATCTTATTTACATTCAAACCCTCACATTTTAATCTTGAAAATAATCCTTTCACATGTTAATCCCTTAAGTAAATATAGGTACATATGTTAAGTGAGTAATCAGAATAACCGAAATTCTTATGTTATTTTTAGAGTTCGACATACAAAATGAATGACACTTGGCCTGTTGTCCAGGCAGACTTATCGCAAGGGTTGCGTTAGATAGAGAATATTATAGATGGAGGGGAGTATACGTATTTGTCCAGCTGACCAATGTTGTGTGTGTTTTTAGGTGGCAATTGTGGTGTTTCTCGGATTGGGCTTGTCTTGTGGAATTCGATTGATTGTGGGGCTAAGCATACAAATTTCGATAATGCCTCCGGCTTGTTTAAGCAAAGCTGCGACATTTGGCTGATTGCAGGTGGGTCTAACAAGGGGTTCTACTTGATCATTGAGTTTGTTTTTCCTTTTTCTATTCAGTAATTCTTAGAATGTATATAAATAAGAAAAATATATCGCAGTGGGATCGCCTTAGATTATATTTGTTTAGAAAATATCTTAATAAAATGAATAATAATATGTATAATAAAAACTATTTCCTGAATAGATAAATAGTTTGCAATTGATCCAAATAAAACATCAAAGAGTCAGACAACAGAAGTGTATAACTTTTATGATTTCAATATAATTTCAACAATTTACGATGCATTTATGATCCATTGTCAGTTGGTTTCTACACGCCGCTTGGGGACATTCCCCCAATCAATTAAAGATCAATAATCGTAATTCGCAATTACGTATTACCCGAGCTCAGATCACGTATCCACCTCCCGAAGTCCCTTCACTTCTTTTGCCTTCTTGCCCCACCCAAAACTTGTCCATTCTCTCCTTGTTTTATTCCAAGAAAAGTGCACTTGAACAAAATAATAATAAATCCTTTGATAATAACAATCTAAATTTAATTTCAAATAAATAAATCTATAAACTTTGACACATATATGATGGCATTTTCCAACATTAAAATAAGATTTTTAAGATCATTTTTGTTTAAATTATCAAAAAGACCTCAATATCGCTCTACTTAAACAACTTCAGTTAGTAATTTGTGTTCAGTGTGATGACGATCCACCCGTCCAGCGATCATAACTCAGATGGAGAAGAACGAAGGACCGGGACCGAGGACTTTTTAAGGCACTTTTATGGCAGGCACGCATTCGCGCATGCGTATCATATAATTCCAATCGATAATCAATCATAAATGCGGCAGTGACAATAACGCGTAAATCATGGGAGCCAGGTAAAAATAAAGGTAGGTACTTGGGAAAATGTTGGACGTAGGTACACACAGAAGCACTGCTGCCACTGGCACTTCCGCTGCCATTGAAAGCGGGCAAAAAAAAGAAGCAAGGGGGAAAAATAACCCAAAACGAAAGAGCACCAGAAAATGAAAGAGAAATAGTAGGGACGACTTGGACCCATGTTTAAAAATAAACAAACAATGCACACATCACAGCGAAAAGATAAAGAACGAGGCAAAAGTTTCAATTTGAGGGAAAACTCAAAAATCGAGAGCAGGGGAAAAAGGCTAGGGAACTAACTAAGGCATAACAAACGTACACATGTTGAGATTGCAGATATTATTTTATTTATTTTTATTACACAAACACCAACACACACGCGCACGCACACTCGCGATCAAAATCAGCATCAAAATATTATTCGTATGCAAATGCGACCCTCCACGACGGCGATCGTTGATCGTCGATCGATCGATCGATTGATTCCCTTTATTTGTCGCTGCTCCTCCTGCAGTTACATTTCTGATTTTTAATTCAATTGTTATCTTTCCATTTAGCGTTTGTGCACTTCAATAATAATAATTTAATTTATTGAGGCTGCCAGTATTTTTGCGGGAAATTACGCAAAATCCCCAGAGAAAACGAGAAAGGGTCGTGCGATGGGGAGCGAGCGCGAAAGCAACTGCACGACGCGAGCGATCGACAACGAATGCCGAACGAATTGAACAACCGAACTGAGTCCACCTATCCACCAATGACTGACTGAATGAGTGAGTGACGAACTGGCTGACTGACGAACTGACTGAACGGAGCCCCAACTGCATTCGCTGTGACTGAGTGGGTTCGCCAGGGATGGCAGCCCAGCCAGTGGCGTTGCAGTTCCTTTTTAAGCACTTACTTAATATGGCAGTCTTTATGGGGAACTTGTATTAAATTCATCCTCATCTTACATATTTTATTATTAAGTTTTAAATTATCATATTTTTCTAAAATATGGTAGTTTAGGAAAGGATTTCAAGATCTTTACTTTCAGTTTGGTATTTCATAGAACCAAAGATTTGTGTTCTCTGCCTCAGCCCTGATTCCTCGCTACTGTTGAGTGACGTATTCTTGGTTTTTATTTTGTGATTGAGTGCATTGTGCAGGCAGCCAAGTGCACACCACCACCACCACCACCAGGCCAGGCAGGCAGCAAAAGTTTGTTTTAAACAAATCAAATGCCCTATCTGCAGTTGGGGGCGCCTGCACGTGAACGCAAACGTGTTTGTGTGCAGCAGCCACACGGAAACAAAAAACCCAATGGTTTATTTAATATAAAAAAGGTTACGAATTAATAATATCTTTATATTTTTACCAACTTGACTACTCAAACTGGACTATTAAAATGAAGCACACAATGTCTAAAGACAAGCAGCGGACTCTTTCCTGATTTCCAATCTCCAAAACTCAGTATTACTAGTTTAGATAATTGATTAAATATTAATCTTCATATAATTTAATAGCTTTTTGTCGCTGACTTTATCATTGAGAAACTTAAGGTGCCATTCCTGAAACAACTTATTTTCTCTTCTTTCAAGACTATAATTGTCAGTATGTTCTAGTACGTAATGAGTATTGAGGCTTAAAGATTTCCTACTCCACAAACAACCACTTTTAAAAGCCTTAAATATAAATGTATATTTCATATTGTACTGATTTCATATGTTTTTTAAAATTCAGAAATAACATTTACATATTTTAAGAAAGTCTCAATAATTTTTTCGAGTTCACCCAATTTGTTGGTAGTGGTGGCGTCAACCCACAATCACAATCAAACTGTAAACACCCCACCACGGCAACCACAACAAGTGAAAGAGGAGGAAATTAGGAGGAGGGCAGCAGGCGAGGTTGGACTTTTAAGGAGGAGGAGAGGCAGCGTCAACGATATTTTTCGTGCGTGGGACAAGCGAGGTGGAATCAAATTCAGAATGCAAGGGAGCCGAAAACAAATCGAATTTCCCTGCGTAAATGCCAAGCATTTCAGGAAAGGGGCGGAAGCAGCAAAACAGCTGCTGAGGCGTGCTGGAAATTGCAAGTGCAGTTTGCAAAATCGACCAGGAAATCTAGGAGTAAAGTAAGCACAGTAATAGTTGAAAATGTAATACTTATAAAATCGATACTTCCCTGAATATACAAATATATACAATAAAAAATATATAGAGAATTAAATAGGAAGATTATAATTAATTACAAATTAGTATTAAACATCCTAAATGTTTAGATATTACCCAAAATTGTAAATAGTAAATAAATCAACTTAAATTACCATAAATCTTCGTTTCAGTTCAATAAATTGTATATACTGGGTTCATCTCTAATATTTCAACCTCAACTGTAAATATGCTTAGAATGCGCCCATGTTTATGTACAATCGCTCCTCCCATTGTGTTTTTATTGCGTGTTTAACACTACTAAATGCGAATTTATTGCCAACATGGGTAACATTACACAGTCGTCGTAAAAATCGTCAAAAATAGTCATGTAGCGAGCGCGCCCCTTAAAAAACACAAGCGAAAACTAAAAACTAACAAAAAAGAATAAAAACCTTCCACATATACTCTATAATTATGTAGACCGGCGGAAACAATAACAAAGTAAAAGCCCAAATTGCATAAACACACATATGGAGCCACACACATTTTTTTTATTTTTCCCTTGCACGTGCCAAAGTGCAAACGTCAAAGGAAAAAACAGAAAAAATGTTCTGGCACAGGAAAAATCCTTCTTTTGAGTAAATTAACTCAATTCTAATTGCAAATAATTGCCGCGATAATTGCACAGGGGCACGCAGGCTTTGTCATGTGAGTAATTGAGCTGTCAACACGGAGACACCACCGTGTTGCCAACCAAGAGCTGGAAATGGTAGCAAGTGGTGGGTGGTCGGAGTCATACTTTTAAAAGAGAGTGTTCCGATTAACCCTTGGTCGGGAAATACTGTCTAAAGATATTAGAATTAGAGTGAAGGGTTTCCAAAATAGGTTTCTTAGTTAAGAAATATTTTACTTCCTCCTCAGAAATTTTTGTTGTTGATTTTTGTATACAACATTTGCCTAAATGTAACTTTAAGTGATATTATAAATTATATCATAATATCTAAATCATTTTTAATAATTTTTTTTTAATATAAGCTTTAATAATTTCTAACCATTTCTAACAAATTCAACTAAATAAGTAAAATAAAACCTCAGCTTCCCAATAGAACTTGACAAATTTTGACGAGAGCTCGAGAGCAAGCCAATTAAAGCTGCTTACAAAGTAATGGTTAAACATGTGACAAAGTAAACTGCCAGAAGCCGCAGTCCTCGACTTTGTTGTGATGGTTAGGCAGGCGGCTGGCTCTTGTGTGCCCCAGTATTGTTGTGGTTTTGTTGTCGTCTCACCGTCATTGCCGACGCCTGTACATGCAACAATTGTTGCGTGTTCAACTGCCAATCAATGCCAATGACTGCCGGACCGCAGCAGCAGCAACAGTGGAAGCAGTGGCAAGTATTGAAAGCACCACACAGTTGTCGTTAAAATAGTAGAGGTTTTTAGTGAATCTATTAGGTTAAAGGAGCTTACATAATTTAAGATAGTTTTTGGTATTAAATAGACAATTTTTTATACCTATATAGTAGCAAGAGCCTTACTTACTTAATTACTTAAAGAGATCTATAATTTAAATATAATTTCCCTTGACTTTTAAGCCTCAGTATTTTTAGTAGGAGAATATTAACTTATTTTATTTCTTCCCAATTTTCTTGCTTCTATTTTGACCTCATCTGTAGCCGGGAGCCACAACGGGCAGCGGCAGCAGCAGCAACGTGCAGCATGCAGGAAAGCCTGCAACAGCAGCAAACTGGAAGCAGCGTCAGCAAGTTCGTCATCGTCATCGGCATCCACGATTCGTTCGGTTCACTTAAATAGCCATAAATATGTGGAGTATGCGCCACAGCTACCCGAGTTTGCCACTGCACCCCATCCCAAACCCCCTTACCCCCGCATAGTCCACCGCTTAACCCTTTGCTGCCCATGTCCTGCGGGTTAAACGTGCTGCTGCTGTGTGGCGCCTAATGCGTGCGCCAAAACAAAACGTAAAAGAATTCTTAGAAAAGCGTCGCCGCGCGAGTAAGCGATAAAAAGCAAAGGGGAGTTCGCAGGGGGATCGAGAACTCTACCAATCGAGTGGATTAAATGGCACAAACATGGCTAATTACATGTATTTAACACGCACTCAAACACACACAGGCGCCGAGCGGAATACTCGGACTGCACTTTAAGGTTGGCAATGCAACAACAAACAATGACAAGCGCACGGCAATTATGGTCAAAAGCGGGAAAACGCTCCACAGTCACTAGAGACTAGAGCCAGAAGAGGCTACAAGGAGCAAGAGAGAACGATTAAAAAGGCGGAGATCCATAATACCCAATTGATTATCTGTAAAATCACTGAACAGGATATGATGGAACACTTGGTAGTAAAGGTATTAATTTAAGATGTCTGAGGAATTACAAAATATTATTTTTTAAGCTTTCTGAAGTCTGGGAGAGTTTTGAAAGGTGTTAAATACTTTGTACTAGACTCAGTTAAGTTATTTTCAATCTTAAGAAAAAGCTAGAACTATTCGAACGTTTTAAAGCCGGACAGCACCTCTAAGCCGTTACAGTATTCATTAAAATGAACAAGGACTTAAGGCCATTTAAGATTAAGATTAATATATCCCAGGAATTACCCTTTCAGGGGTATGTTTGTATTCTTCTTTCCTTAACACAAGCTATTAAATTTGTTATGTGTTAAGTATATATCTGATAAAAAATATTACCAAGAAGTATCAAAGTGTTGAAAGCAGACTTCCACGTAATTTTCCAATGCATTGTGATAGATATCCAAACCATTAAAATAGGAGCGGCTGGGAATAGTTTTTATGACCATCCACACACAATTCGCCAACCCAATCCCACCACCCCACCACACGGACTCCATCGAACTCCGCGTTGTCAATGCAAAAATTTATTAGATTTTAAATGCAATAATTATTAGCATTATATGGGCAATGAAGCGCCGATTGTGGACAAGAGTCGCATATCCAAACAGTGGTCTTGGCCAGCTCAATGTGTGTGGCTAAGACCCAGAATACTTGGTATTCAAGCGCGGGTCGGACGACGATAGTCAGTAGCTGCTAAACTGTAAACTCTAGTTACGGGCTAATTTCATTCAAGACGAGCTCGTTTTGCGTGGGTGTTGGCTCCACTGCCTGCTGCCTGCTGCCTGACTTCTACTTCGCTTCACCCCGTTTATATCCCAGCTCCACACAATCCCCAGTCGCTGGCTCACTGACAGTTCAGCGACAGAGATTTATGCGCTGTAATTTCCCACTTTATTACAGTTTAAAGTTGCGTTTTCATAAGTTTTTGGCGCAGTTTGTCTCTTTTAGCTGCCATTTGCTTCAATTTCGCGCACTGACGGCTCGGAGAGGGAATAAAAAGCGAATGGATGAATATTTAAGAAAGGGTTTTAGACAGGCACGAGTCAATTAGATGAAAAGTAGGGGGTCTTAAAGGCATTATTTTCTCATTTGAATATTTTCTTAAATAGCAAGTTTCCATTACTTCAATAAAATATATATTTAAAGGAGAAAATATGATAAATTTGTATTCAGAAATAAACAAAAACCATTTAACAGATTTACTTTCACCAAAACTTCCATTAATTAAAGAGTATCTTTCTCTTCGATTGAACAGCAACTCCTTTTGATCTGTGATTTAAAAAGCCACAAAGTTAGGGATTTTCTGGGGCCAAAAGCCAAGTGCTGATAAGAATCTGCTTCCAAGCACTTCTTAATAAAGTTGTTGTCGGTATTATAACAATAAAAGAGGAAATCCTATTGCGCCAGGGTCTAAAAATAAGTTCAAATTCGTGTTGACAATTTTTTTTTCCATCTTTTCATTTTTGTTATTTGTTGTCGTTTTATTACCATTGCGCGGACGGATTATCGCGACAAGAAGATCAAGAGCATGAGGAGTTTTGAGGGGAAACAACGGATGGGGAACAAAAATATTTATATGGATATCAAAAAATAACAAGAAGGGGCCGCCCACTGACACTGACTGTGGAAAAAAAGGAGAAAAAATGCTGAATACTGAAAACTGAAAAGCGTAAATCACGCTTTCGATAGATCTAAAATTAGTTGACGGCGATAAGCCGTTAGGAGATTTGTACAGTTCGTTTCGGAGTTGTAGGGAGTTGGAAAAATTGTTGAAAAAAAAAATTAAGATGTGGTTTTCTGTAAAGAAAAATATTTAATGAGCCTATTTTAGCTTTAAATATTATGTCAGAAAATAGGTACTGACTCTATTAAATTCCTAAAAAGAACACAAATTTATTTAAACGAAATAAGCTTTAAAAATAAAAGCAGAAAATAATAAATAATCCCTATATGACTTTATTAAATTCATAAAATGCATTCAGCATTATTATTGCAGTTTATTGCAGATAATAAATGTAATATATTCTTCTACTAATTAGTAACCGGTAAACATTTTTATTTTCATTATAAAAACCTTCCTAATAATAATTCCTGTACATTATTCTTTATTAAAAAACATTAACCGCTTTTAACACCGCTCGGTTGAAAACATTTATTACACTCGTAACTATATTTTCGTTCCACAAATTATAATTGCCGACGTGTGGAGAGGTAAAGAGGTAACCAAGGGGGAGTTATAATGACTTGATCACTTTTGATTTTGGTTTTTATTATTTTTTGCTTAAGTTACGGACATGAAAATTTGCATGTTGCACGTTGCACAAACTGCGCATAAATCCAATTAATAACATAATTATTTGGCAAGCTGGCAAAACGCAGCAGTTTGTTAGACAAACCATTTGAAGCTCATTTCAAGAGGCGGCCGCCGTTGAATTTGCGTCTGCATTTGCAACTATTTCGGCGGTGCGTAGGCTGAGCCAGCCAAAGCCACCAAACCGCTCGCTAGTTACTTGGAGCCAAAGCCACCGCGTCATATGCAAATGGCCCATATGAAATGCAGTTTTTTCTTGGTTTATGCCTAAATTGAAATATTGACTTTGCGCACTTAATTTTCGGGCTGGCAAATTTGAATTGCCAATCAATTCGATGGGCGGAAAATGCCAGTTGAGGGGTTCTCTTGAGAAGTTAAAGGTACATTTTGAACTAAACAATATGCAACATAAATTAGAATAGCTGTTAAGACATTAGCCACAAAACCTACTGTCTTTGTGGGTGGAGCCACTGTGATGTGTGGGTGTCACAACAGAAAGAAACCCATGGATCGGGGGCGTAACTTCAGACTAGCCATTACTTTTATTGGGAACTTCTTGCGGCGTTTTTACAAAATGATTTATGGATCTTGCCTCGGGAATTAACACCGCAACAGAAATCGCACTGGAAAACCCCACAGAAGATAGCGTGGTCAAGTCACCAATCAGATTAGCTTTTAAAAATGATTCAGCTCTAAAAAAAAAAAAACGATTTAGGTTACTATCAATAAGATTCTAAGGTGATTAAGCTTGTAAATAATCTATAAGTGATGAGAGTGCAATATTAATTGTTTCTTCGAGTTAATTGAGTATATTTTTGAAGAGTTTAAGAAGTAGTAAGCATCAGGCTTTAAACCCTTATTATTTAACTGAACCTATAAACCTAATTAAGATTTAAATACCAAATCTCTTTCGCATTTCGTCCGTGTTCACTGTATCAAGTCACAGAAACAAACCGCACAAAAGGGAATAAAACCAAACCAAACAGAACCTAGATCGGAACCACTAGAAAAATCAAAACCCACCCACATGTCGAGCCAAGTGGAATTGAGTGCACACACATTGCAAGCAAATCTTCTCGTCTTGTGTCGCGCTTCGCTTCAGTTACCTTCGACAAAGGAAAAGATTTGCTGCAGCAACTAGCTGCAGGGGCTGTAACTGCGGCTGTTTTTCCGTCAGAAACAGCAAGGTTTATAAATTAAGAAAGTTTTTTAAAAAGCTATAAGAAGTAACTCTAAACACCTCTAAAGATTATTATTTTTAATACATAGAAAATAGGCAATCCTCAATATCATTTTTCTTTCTATTTTCTAGCTTTTAGTTTAAAAAATGCAAACAAAAATGATGACAATGCTAAATTTTTTTAAGCTAAAATCCTGGCAGCTCTGGTTTTTTGCTGCGACGCCCCTTCCTGCCACCACAACTGCCATTTCAATTGCTTGCACACGGCCCCTTCTGATTTTTCCTCTGCCGCTGCCACTGCCTCTGCTGCTGATAACAAAAAAGAAAGAAAATAATAAAATAGAAGCGCAGCGAAAACAGCGTAGCGTAGATAAGCACACAAATAAACACACACGTGAGCAGCAAGAACTCAACAAAAAACTCTAATTAAATAGTTTTAAATAAATGGAAAGATTTCGACAAATTGCGACGGTTGAAAGTGAAAAGCGGGAATTCTTTATTAATATTTTATTTATTATTATTATTAAAATATTAAAAGGTTTAATTTAAATGTATGTATTATTTTTCAATTAAATAGCAAAAACCACTTTCTTTAATAAACTTATTATTAAATTGTTTAGGAAATATTTTAGAGACATTTAGAAGTATCTGGCGTATCTTTAACAACCTGAAAACTAAAAATTCGAAATAAAAACAAACTATTTCTGTTTCACGCTCTTTTTATGTCCAATTGGGAACTTTGCATCCCAGAGTGGGCGGTGAAATTTCTGATAAGATTTGCCCAGCCGGGCGTGCTGTTTATTATTTACCGTTTGAAAAGGGGCTGAGATCGAGAAAGTCAGATACGGAGTGAAGAGAGACCAAAGCTCCAATTATCAAACGATGCGCGTTCGAGACGCTGAGTCATAAAGGTGAGAAAAAGAGAGCAAAGTTCTCCTCGGGCTCGATTATTCACCGAAATGTGCACCGCATTTTGATTGTTATTTGTTTTCATTTCCCATTTGTATATTTGTTTGGCTCTGCACTTGAAACCAATACCCGCGCACCCGCACCTGTGCTGCGGGCAGCGACGCCAGCTGCGGCAGAGGCTCAAGTGGAAATTTGAAGATTTGCTGCGCTGTATGAGTATGCGTGTGTGTGCGTGCGCGCGTTTCAAGTATTTTCAAAACATAATAAAAAATATAATTTTATTGTGTGTATTTATAAGAAATGCCACTTTTTCTCGCTTCTTCCCTTTTTTTTTGTTCAATTAATGGCGCGCACACACTTATACATACACAATACGCATAGACCACAGACACAAACACACACATAAATATTGCAGCATAAAACTAAGTCTGAGAATAAAACTGTGATCGTCCCTGCAGAGAACAACAACAGCAACAACATTTTTGCCCCACCGCCACAACAAAAACAACAATAATAATGTGGCGGTCGCAGCGAAGAAGCAGCAGCAGCAGCGTAGCACAAATACAAGGAAACATTTTTTCTCTCCTCTTTCACCAAACGTAATTGCACTCAATATTTGGCTTTTCTTCAGGGAAAAATCGGTGAAAGCTCGCTGCTAACTACTTACGCGTGGCGGTGAGCACTTCCTGAAGGCTTATTTTGTCATTTCGACCGTAGTTGGGCACCGCAAATGTCCATAAATTCAGTTTTTTCAAAAATGTTTATCACGAAATGCACATACAAACTAACTAGAGATGAGAGTATATCGATACCACAAGAAATGTAAATATTTATATCGCGATATGTTTTCTGAAAAGTGTGGCAGCACCGGCTTTTCGAGATTTTTTCTGGGAAAAACAAAAAACGTTTATCCAGTTGTGAATTTTCATACGCTGAAAATGACTGAAGTTAAAAAATAATTTATATTCACGGTCTGGTAACATCATAAGAGTTTAAAAATGTAAGTGTGACCAGATACCACACACTTAAAATTCTAATTTTTTATCAGGGAAGCTTACGGTCACACTGCTAAGCGCGCATTGTTTTTGCCATTTGCGAAATTGTTTAATTTGTTGATCGAATTTCAGAATTTTGAGGACAAGTTATTATATAAATACAATATGAAGGAGTGTCCGTATGGCGAGAAATGCTACAGGAAGAATCCCATCCATTTTGGCGAGTTTTCCCATGAGCACTGTGAGTAAAGCAAAAACATGATGGGAACAAAAAGTTTAATTCTAATCTGTTATTCCTATAGTGGATGCTATTTATCAAAAGGGAAATGCATCGGGTGACTATGATATACCTGCCAAGTACTCGAGTGACCTGATTGAAACCCAATTAAAGTTGCTCGAGAAACTCTTTCCGAAAGAAGGTGCCAAAAAGGAGAAGCAGGCGAATGTTTCCGGTGCAAACGCACCAGCTGCTGCTCCAAGTAGCCGGGGATCTTCCAGCTCTGGGTCTTCGACCTCTAATCCTTCGGGACCCTCAACTTCCCAGGCTGCCAGTTCATCGTCTGCCCCCAAAGACACCTCCAACTTGGCCAAAAAGCAAAAGTTAAATGAGCGAAACATTAGGGATTACATCCCCGTGGTTGTAGAAAAGGGAGGAATGGCCAAGAAACTGGAGCACGCTGCCCCCTACAACATGTTCCTTACAGCTATTACTGACTCGAAACCCACGCACTCGGAGCCCCTAAGTGTGACACTCCAGGAAATTCTAGATGAAAGTCTGGGCGAGATCGAGAGCAGTGTCCAAATCAACTTTATGGTGGATATTGGATGGCTACTTGGACACTATTACTTCGCGGGGATACTGTGAGTAATATAATTCTAGCTGTTACCTGAAGGTAATAATATTATTCCTTTTACAGCGACAAACCCCTATTGGTGCTCTATGGCGACGAATCTCCCGAGCTTCTGGGCATCGGCAAATTCAAACCGCAGGTCACGGCCATCGGGGTAAAGATGCCCACGCCCTTTGCCACCTCGCACACCAAAATGATGCTGCTAGCCTACACTGATGGATCCATGCGTGTGGTCATCTCCACGGCAAATCTGTACGAGGACGACTGGCACAACCGCACGCAGGGCGTGTGGATTAGTCCGAAGCTGCCGGCACTGCCGGAAGATGCTGATACAGGAGCAGGTGAAAGCGAGACTGGATTCAAGCAGGACTTGATGCTTTATCTGGTGGAGTACAAGATAAGCCAGCTGCAGCCTTGGATAGCGAGAATCCGAATGAGTGACTTTAGCGCAATCAACGTGTTCTTTCTGGGTTCCGTGCCTGGAGGCCATCGAGAGAGTACCATGCGTGGGCATCCCTGGGGCCATGCGCGTCTGGGAGGGCTGCTGGCCAAACATGCGGCCCCGATCAATGATCGCATCCCGGTAGTCTGTCAGAGCTCCAGCATTGGCAGTCTGGGTGCGAATGTTCAGGCCTGGATTCAGCAGGATTTCGTAAACAGCCTGAAAAAGGATTCCACACCGTTGGGTAAATTGCGCCAAATGCCGGCGTTCAAGATGATTTATCCCAGTTATGGGAACGTCTCTGGCAGTCATGATGGAATGCTGGGCGGCGGATGCCTGCCCTATGGAAAGAATACCAATGACAAGCAGCCGTGGCTCAAGGATCATTTGCAGCAATGGAAATCCAGTGATCGGTATCGTTCCAGGGCCATGCCACACATTAAAAGCTATACACGCTATAATCTGGAGGATCAATCCGTATATTGGTTCGTTTTGACCTCTGCGAATCTCTCGAAAGCTGCCTGGGGCTGCTTCAACAAAAACTCCAATCTTCAGCCTTGCCTGAGGATCGCCAATTATGAAGCTGGTGTCCTCTTTATGCCCAGATTTGTGGTGAGTTGGGGAATCTTTTTTAAACTTCAGTTTTCTATTTTATTTTTTTTTTATTCTTAATTTACAGACTGGAGAGGACACGTTTCCTTTGGGGAACAATCGGAATGATGTTCCCGCTTTTCCACTACCCTACGATGTTCCTTTGACGCCATATGCTGCGGATGATAAACCCTTCTTGATGGATTATCTACAGGGTTAAAATTTTGCATCTCTACTTATTTTGTTAAGATTTTTTCGTTCTAAACTTTTTGAATGTTTTAAATCTGTTTTGAGCATTTAAATTTCGTGTTTTATCAACCTATGTATTAATAAGTTTAAGGGGAATACTTAGAAGTTATTGGAATAATTATTGGGGGGGGGATCGAAATATTTCAGGGCCAATCGAAAGCTAAATAGTTTGAAACATCTTTTCGATAAATTA
>JAEIHY010012908.1:0-39101 GCA_018904565.1 Drosophila tsacasi | reverse complement strand
TGTTAATTTTCCTTTTATTTTTTTTTTGCCACTGAAATACGGGCTTGACCCACTAAAAATCGAGGCACGTAGCTCTCTTTCTCGGTGGGTGACACATTTCAAACGGCGCAAGAGCCCCAAAACCAGGTCGATCGCATCTGCATCTGAATCTGGGTTGTCTAGCGCTGATTGCTGATCGCATCTCTTCGACGGATGATTCATTGGAGGGGTTACCTGTGTTGCACAACTGCGATTATTCATGCCGGATTCATTGACTCCGGCCATGACAGGGCTGGGCCTTGGGTTTTTCGCGTTGCTTGGTTCCATTGCGAAGTGCGTGACGCGCGTTAATCGAAGTTGATTAAGTTTATTATGGCCTGGGCGTGCGTTGTTTATAATCGTTAAGTGACGCCGGACTGGGCTTATATAAGACGAGAAAATGAAGTCGTCATTAATGCACTGTGAGCGGACTTGAATTGTCCACGTAAAGAGTAATCAGAATGAAGGAGCTTAATGGAAATATCCCGAATTCTTAACCAGCTTCTGCGGAAAGATGTATGGTACTTTTTTTTAATGGGTACATAATTAGTTAGAAGCTGTGACTTGACAAAAATGAAGACGGGTCGCAATGTAATTCGCATCTTATTAATAAAATGATGCCATTTAGGAGCAATTAGTAAACTCTGGGAGGAATTTAAGTTCTTACGACACCATGAATAGTGACTTTTTGCAATGGTTAATGATGTTTATTAACATATGTTTTTATAAGAAAAAATTAAAAGAAATGAATTATCTTCTCAAGTACGTAAGCAACGAATTAACTATATAACTCATAGAAAACTATCCTATATGTACTATTCATATTTATATCCGTTTATTTAAGTGCCTTAAAAAAGTATTAGCGAAGAGTGCTCCAAGAATTACCAAGTTTGACTTCTGTACATATATGTATATTTATACATACATAAACATATAGCAACGCCAAGTTAAAAGTTTGAAGTTTACCTTCTAGAGACTCTTTATTAGCTCTAAAACAAGTTGGTATAATTTATTGACTAAGATTATCTTATTGTAAAAATTGTTGATATAGGGCGTACATTTATGTATACATAGCTAGGAAATTATGGGTTTAAGTACTAGTACCTTTTCAGTCGATGAAGTTAATTTTCCATATGTATTATTTATGAAGCATTTCCAGAGCTTCGAGTAAATAATTTAATTTAATTAAGAATGATCTTGTTAACGACATGAAGCTCACTTGAGCTCATTTGAAAGGAAGCTAGGCTTCGACAACTGAGATTACTTGATCGACTATATTCAGCGTTCGCCGTGTTCATCATCAGCTTGATGCTAGAGCTCGGAGCCACGACCTGTTCGTCTATTATCGTACTTAGGGGGAGATTTGTGGCTTGTTAATGCCCATTGGGTTGCAACTTCCCATGCATGCACATTCCGGCAAACTCCAACGATTAAGAGTGGCATGGCTCCACGGCTCCGCTCCCATTTACTTATGCATTCCATCGAAAGGCTTTCCAGCAGCAGTGAGCAGGCAACCATTGTAACCGCTTAATTGCACGAATCCGGCCAACTGAGGCAATCAATTAAAGCTAACTGCACTGTTTACTGGGCCATTTGGGGCCCGGCTCGGCCAAAGCCTTTCATGCAGCTAATAAGCTGCCCCCGTGGCTGGGGGAATGCACACGCTCGGGCGGGAGAATTTACATAGTGTGGGGCGAAGTGAAAATTATTTTAACAGCAGGCTTAATTAAAAAAAAACAGAATCTCCGTGGAACAGGCAGAAGCACCAGCAGTTGCCAGAGTTAACAGTTACGCCCGGGTAACGGCTCTTCGGGGCGCTCGATACACATAGCGAATTGAACTCTCTTTTCCATCGGAAAAGTGTCAAAGAAAGCGCCGTGAGTTGGGCTTTTACTCGTCTTCCCATCGACTGAGTCAGCGCTTCTTGGAGTGGAGGTGGAGCGATCGATGGCAGGGCCCGGGATCGGTGGCGACACTATAACCCGATGACTTACTGCCGCAACCAGCTGGGTTTTTCCCCCGGCAGACTTGCCCCTCTTTCGGGCGCAACTGTTAAGCTGATTAAATTTTCAGATTAGCTCGTTCCACGGCCAATTTCCCCCAGCATTCTTTCGTTTCTTTTTTTTGGCACATTTCGGTTTCATGGCCCACTTGCCGGTGGAGTGGCTGAGAGAGGGAAAATATAAATATAAATAATCAAGAAGTCGGTGCGCGATGTGAGAGAGGGAGAAGAAAGAAGCCGCCGCAGAAATTTATCGCTTGACTTTTTATTGGGTCAAGAGGCAGGTTGGTTCGGCAGGTTTCTGGTTCTCCTCCTCGAAGATCTTGGCTGGGATTCGTGGCCAGGCAGTGTTTGTGGAGTCTCCTTGGTGGCCCGACTGCTCAAAGGCTGAAAATGTTGACGCAATTAATTATGGAATATCTGGGGACTTTAAAGCAGGTGAGTCGGTACTGAGATTAGTGGAAAATCTTGGGAAAGAATTTGTTTGACAATTTGTAGTAGTAAAGAAAATGTATTGTACATTTGTAATTCAGGCAAGGATTTAAAATAATGTTTGGCACTAGCTCTTGATTATTTTGTAGAATCGATCTCTTTCTTAATTGTATAGATAAAATCTTGTTTGGAAATAAACTTTACCAGAACTTGAAATTTTCGGTTGGCTTTGGCAAGCTTCTTGAGCTGTCCCTAGGACCCAGTTTGCTTTACATTCTTTTCGCTGAGCTTGTTAAGACTTCCATTGAAACCCCAAACTTGCTTCCTTTCCCTTTCTCACCGGAAAGTTTCGGGCTTTTGAAGCTCACAATCAGCGCACATGCTGATCTCTCACATTCAATTAACTTAAACGCTTCTCCACCCCGAACGGGCTTTCAATTAGACCCGAGCACTGCCTGAGCTTGATCTGGGTCTCTGGACTGGGTTCGGTCTGGGATGCGATTCCCAATCAAAACATAAAGCCGAAGCCGTATCAATAACTGCGTACTTTCCCTTTCCCGTGAGAAGAGGAGCGACTCTCGGATTGGGATGCCCAAAACTGTACGAAGAAATTCGGCACATCGAAAGTTGCCAGGCGTGCACACACGGGGCCGGACTCCCGGCCAGACAGCGGCGTTTATGCAGGGATCGATTCACGAAATGATAAAACTGCCTTTGCAAGTACTTCTTAACTTAAGTTAACTGAACTTTACTGCGTAGAGGGGTTTGTGGAATTCGCTTGTTATTTGATTATAGCGACCCTTAATCTTGTATTATATATGAACGTTTAGTAAAGTCTACTTCCCATATAAATCATTGACTATAATCCTCACAATTCCAAAGGGATTATGATTTTATAATTTGTAATATTATTCATATACCATTCATTTAATTCATCGCATAAACTTTGCAACAGACACACACCCATCGGAAGGTAAACTGAACCCACAATTTACCCCCTCCGTCTCCTCGTTTTATTTTTTTTTTTTTTGTATTTCTCCTTTTCTGGCCTTTGTTCGTTCTTCTTTAATGGTTGTCCTGAGGCGCTGTGGGCCCAGATTAAATGGCAGTGAGCGGTAGAGCCGGACGGAGTGCGGCAGGGAGACGGAGGCCCTTTCATGTGTCGCCGTTGACAATCAATGGCAATCAATGAAAATACTCCTTTACCGCTTAAATTTACTATGGGAGACCGCCTAAAACCGGTTTGTTGGCTGTGGAATGTTTTAATAGCGAATTCTTTCAGGCATATATATATTTATATTTTTTGTTATAAAGGTAAATCTAAGGCTTTCTTTTAGCAGAAGCAAAATTAAGAAAAATTGAACTTTTCCCACGTCAAAAATGAATATTTTTCTGTAATTTATGTTTTCGTGGATTTATTAAATTAACAGAAGAGAGGTTAATTCCCCCATTTAGAAACAATAAATCGATTGCCTAAAACTAAAGCTATTCCTATTTAGGCGCAAAACAAAAGACTTAGGCGACAAACTTCCTTATAAAATAAAAAATAATGTTTTCAAAAGAAAACTAAAGATTTTCGCTGGCCTATAGATGATAAGACAAAGTTTCTTCGAAAAGAAAACCAAATACCTCAAAAGCCCGTGGTAAACTAACAAAAATCTGAAAAACGACAAAAAGAACCTGGCCACAAAGAGCCGTTAAATGGGTGCAGTTAACTGCTGTCCAAACAACACAGACTTAGACTCCGGAGTGACACAATAATACCCACGCTCACACACGCACTCGCACTCAGGTATACCCAGATTCACCCATACCGAGGCACGTTACCCATTTCTATTTGGCACGCAGTTGGAAATAGTTGGAAATAGCCCAATAAAAAGCTGGCTGACGGACTGACGACGGTGTTGTGTGCAAAGTGGGACTCTCGCCGAGAGTGTATGCGCTCTGAGCCGGTTCTCTTGGCCACTTGGCCACTTGCTGTGGACACACAGACGCAGTCGTGAACTTGTCACAGACCATTAAGACCATATTGGCCATACTGGCAACTTGTTTCCGTTTGGCGGCTATACATAAGCCGGCTACTGTGGGTACAATGACCCAGTTTTGCTGCCGGGGCAGAGAGGGAGAGGCGCGGGCATTCATCTGCCTGCCAATCGATGGATAGATTCCGAGCTCCGCGAATGTTGGCCAGCGCGTTTATCTGACGGATTTGTCTGTAGGGGCGTCACCTGTTCCCATTCTGAGCAGGTGCTGCTCCAGGAGTTGCTTTTAATTATTCAATTAGAGCAGAGGGTTACTGACCCAAGCCAAGTTGCCAAGACTGCCTGCTATTCCGCCGACATGCAACGGCAGGAACCTCACCTATTTGCAGAATCCCCAGGAGATCGTGCAGATCGCTTATCGCCCAGTAAATTGCAGCTAGTTACAGGGCTTAGCCTTGTTCTGGAATGGCCATTATTCCGGCCTTTGTTCTGGCCTGGCCAGCGAGGAATGTGATATTCTTGTTCGCTCCCACCTGCGGCTTAATTAAGCATGTGAGACAATTAGATTTCATAAGTGCCGGCAATTAACTTGTGGATGGAACTGCGGCAGTGGCCTGGTCATGGGAGGATTCCATCCAGTTTCTTTGCCCGGGAACGATTAAGGCCAGCAGACCGCGTCTAGGTAATAAATTTTCCCCAGCCACGACTATTCTCTGCATTGGTTTTCGGCCCGGCCTAGACCTGCCCCACAGCGGGCAGCCAGCCGAGCGTAGCCAACTGCAGAAGTTGCAGAATTCGCAGCAGCATCTCCGGAAGCCTGGTCAAAGCCGCCAAGCTGCTGGACTGCAACCAGCTCGGGATTCCGCTTTCGACTTTGGCGCGTCTTTGAGGCGGTTAGATCAGAGCCAGACCTTGATTAAGGTCATTCGCTTCGGACCCATGCCCGAGTGGCTAAGACGAAGGATGAAATCAAACACTAAAACAAAATTTGAACACTTCCTTTGAGCTTGGAAGATACAAAATTTAATTTAGACTAGGTTTTGGTTAGGAAATTACATTCTTATTAATATTGAAAGTAAGTTTCATTGATAAACAAACTTGAGGGGTTGTTTTGCTGAGAAAGATACATCATTTTAATAGAGTCTTATTGCTAACTTATTCTCTTATATATTGCAAAAATATATATGGATATTTATTAATTGTATCTTATAGATATTTTAAAATTGTTCTCAAGTGCAGCTCAGATATGTATATATAAATTCGCATCGGTTAAAATGCAGTAAACATATCTAATTGCAAGGCACGCGCTGCCAAAGGCAAGACATTCGTGCAGTGCCAAGGGCCAAGCTTTAGACTCAGTCATGGTCACGGTACCTGGAAAAGCCACACAGTAAAGAAATGTAGAAAAGGAAAATCAGTTTTCCAACGAAACGCTCAATTTCACCAGACACAACTTCGGGCCAAGTGGAACTAGAGTGCAGTTCGTCTTGTCTTTGGCTGCTATGTTGGTGCTCTCGTCGTCACTTTGTTAATTGCGGACGCCGAGTGCACTGTGGAAGAAATAGCCAAAAACATTACAATTTCTCAGAATTTAAATTACAAATTTAAATTACATAAAATTACATTAATATATAATAATAATAGCAATAATAAAATAGTCGAGGCTTTGAATTTAAAACTTTATGGCTTTTGAGCCTCTCTAGATTTATCTGAGCTTTCTGGTCTAAAGAAAAATTATATTCTGATTCATGGGACTTTATAAAAATAATCCTTTTAAATTTCTGTTGATTTGAAGCAAGATATTTCCATAGTAAAGTAACGAGGGAGAGAAAGAACTGAAAGCCTGGCCAAGACGCATTTGAGTAGACCAATTCAAGGCCCCTTTGCCAGAACACCGACACCGGCGGTTCGATTGCACAAGTGCTCTGGCCCGGGCCAAAGATACTTTATTTGCTTGGCTAATGAAAAGGCGGGGGAATGACTTCGCAGCTCCCACAGATAAGGCGGCACTAGGAACGAGAACTTTCCCTGGCAAATCCATTGCGTCCGGAGTCTCAGCCGTGGGGCCACAACGCCCAAAACGAAAGCTGGATGCCCAAAGAATCAATTAGCATTAAATCAAATTTTTAATAGCCCAGCTTTTGGACATCGCAAGACAACGCCCCGAAAAGACCAAACGCAGAATGTAAACAGTCTAGCGTGGTTCTTGGCCTTTCCGTTTGAGGCGTGGCTGCTGCGATGGCTTTTTGAGATGCGAGATGAGGGACTGGCCATTTAATAGAAATCTTCGCCGAAGGGCCTGCGGAATTCACAAACGATCGACCCAAGCCATGGCCATGTTTATGTTTATGCGCCGATCAAAGAAAGATGAAAGAAGCTTAGGCCACAAACAGAAATACACATAAAAAAAGAGAGAGGTGAGAGAAATATTCGGTGGGGATTAGTTTAGATTTTTTGTCTCAGATATCTTTGAGGGTTTACAACGAAGACAAAGCAAACCTTGGTTAAGAAATATGAATGGATCACATTTTTTTGATCCCATTCATTAGGATTTTTTCAGCTATCATTTGTAATCCTTAATTTATTGGTATTTTGCTTCAAAGAGCGACAATAATCTTTTTCAGCTGTCTACTGTGAGTCTCCAGAAGTGATAACTTCAGTAAAAATGCCTTGACTGCATAACTTGACTATTAAAAACAATTACATAAATTGGTTTACGGTGAAAACACGACGAATTGTCGCCTTTGCCTTTGCAGCAAACCATAAAATGTTATTATTGCATAATCGGGCCATCTTTACCCGGGCACACATGTCGTATGCGCAATGTCTCGGTACGCGTGCTAAATATTGAAATCGAAACAGAAAATTGTCGTATTTCATAAGCAATTATCTGCGCCAGCTTTGCCCACATTAAAGGCGAGCGGCAGCAGGCGGATTTAATGTCGGTTTCTGCCTTTGGCAGACGTTGTGAAACAGCCGAAAAGTGCAGCGAAATAGAAAGTGATTTTCTGTCGGCAATTTGGAGGCGCTGAAAAAGCCAATTTGAATGGGGCTCAAGTCGGCACGAAGCCGGGATGGATGGTGAATAGGAACTGCCGCCTGTGTGGGTTGGGCCGAGGCCGAGAAATTGGCTGGGAGACGGGGGCCACAAGTCGTGTGTCCTCGCTGAAGTAGCGTTTAAATTAGTGTAGGCAAGCACTGGAACTAATGACGATGTCTCCATGTTGTTGTCATATCGGGTGCATTCAACCCAGCTCGTCTGGACCCGGATCGGGGGTTGGGAGATCTGAGATCGCAGATCGGAGATCGGGGGTCCGGCAATTGAAAGATTTTACTTTCGTTGCAACTGGCCGTGAAAGTGCTGCATTGAGCATGCAGCATGCAGCTTGCCCCGCTCCAAAATGCAATTCAATTTTTGTGTCTCAAATTGCGTTACACATCCAGTCGAGTCCATGTCTGGCGATTTCCCAGCCGCCGGCTCACTTTTACCGCCAATCCAATCAAAATCCCAATCCCAGTCCCAGACTAGCTTTGGAATCAATAAAATTCGAGGGTGAAACTGGAAAACTAGCCAGCTAATTCGACGCAAGGAAAGTGAAAACTGTGTCGCCGCCTTTTGTCTTGCCTTGCCCAAAAGGAAGCGTTAATTATATCAAAATCGCAACAAATGGAGTTGAGCCGTAGAAAGTGAAACAAATATTTTGTGTTTCAATCAGCGTTGAGCCAGTTTAGCGACAGGTGAAAGTAAAATCTGTGCCAAACTTAATCAAAAACCACGAGACCCAGCACCAGCACCGCAGCCCGGCAATTGGGTTAAGCTCAATAACTAAACGTGTTTGGGTGAACGAGTGTGAATTATGGCTGTTGTGGCTCCAACCTTAAACTGGTTCTGGCCTGCCTCCATAAATCCCAAAAGATGACATGCACTTGACAAGCCGAAAGAATGGAAGAAGACACCGATTCGGAGATGGAGTCGCAGTCGAATTGGAAGTCATAGAAAGCTCAACGGAAAAAGTGGCAGGCAAATAAATCTCTTCGAGAAGGTGTCAAAAAGTGGCTGGTTTTAGCTGGAGAGCTGCTTGGAGGTGTGTTTAATCGGTTCTTCATGATTGAAAAATTTGTAAATTTAATCTTTCGTCACAGAAGAAGGTCTGGTAATATCATAATATCATAAAGCAATGAACTTGATGATAAGTTAATATATTTCGATTAAAAACATCTCTGGGATCTAAGATATAATCGTCAATCTCCATTCCGCGTTCGATCTATGCTAAATAGGTTATTATAGCTCCAGTCGCGATAAGACCTGCCCACCTGAGATCTCTTTATTCGAAATGGGGAGGAGGATCAAGTGGAGCTTGTTCCCATTCGATTGCCATCTGCATTCCACATGACTTCAATCTATATTTAAGTTGCCAAAGGCGGGCTCTTCTCATTTATTCGCCATATCCGAGGAAAATGATGAAAATCAGCCGCAGAAACAGAAACAACAACAGGCTTCGCCGCGGCTTGGCATCTTTTCAACGCTTGACGTAGCAATTTGTGAAATTCTTGCGAGGCCGCCGAGCGAGTGCAGATCTGGCCGAGGCCTTGTGTCTGCGTATCCATATCCGCACACATCTGCGGCCAGCATTTCCATCAGAGTGTGCTCGGGGCAATAAGTAATAAGCCTGCGCCATTGTGACAGATGTGCAAGACATCAGCTGTATCCACAGAGCGAGCTCCCAGCAAGCCCACAATTTCGAAGGCACACACAATTATGTGCACAGAGAGTGAAAAGAATACGAGAGGCCGGGCCCAAAGACAAAGCCGCGACGCAGACTTGACATCGAAAACAAATGATGCCTGCTAAAGGCTGCGACAGAGATTGAAACTGATCCGAGCCGACATGGGCCGGGCTTTGTTTCTCTCCTCCAAATGCAAATGAATCGCGTTGACAATGACGGAGTGGCAGAGGGAAAGGAAATGGGAAGGGCAAGTGGCAGTGCCAGTGGCAGGGGCAGGTGCATGGGGCAAGTGAAAAGTGAAACCATCGATGTGAAGATTCTTTCATTGCGATGATGGATGCAAGGGAAACCGAAGCTTGGAATTCCAAGCTCTTTCTTTATCGAAATCTTTCCCTTTCTTCTCGTTTCAATGCAGTGGAAAATTTGATGGAATTGGAACTGATATTTATCTCACGTTCAGTTAGATTTTATTTATTTATGTTGCAGGGGTTCACGAGCTTATAAAGATTGTATTACTAATCAGTTTCCATAGATGATATAAACAGTGTCAGCTGTCCGCTAAAACTATTAATAAAGTTCCCTGATTAATAAGTATTAATAAATTGACAAAAAAGGGCTGTCTATGCTATAGAGTTGACAGAGTTGATTTAGTCGTATTCACATCAGTCCGTTGGTTTAATTTCATTTTTCAGAGAGAACGACTTCCTTCTCTCTTAACAACTTATATTAAGGAGAAGAGAAATGGATTTATATATAATTTGCTAATGGTTGTAATGTTAGCATAACACAATTATAAAGTTAAAACAATTATAGTTAAGACAAAATTATATGCAAAGCCCTTACTTACTCCCAATTTCTTCCCTTGCAGCCGGACAGCACGAGAGCATATCCCAGATCTCTCCAAAGTCGAGCAGTCACCAGAGTCCTGGCCGTCTTAGCATTGAGAGTACCATGGCGGACTCAGTCAATGGCCTGGCCGAGAGTCACTCCCCGCCCCGCAGGATCAGCGAGAACGAGAACGAAACGCGGGCAGAGCGCGTGGAGCGATCTGCGTCGCCCATCCTGCACGAACGCAAGGCGGCCGGACCCAACGATGTTCACTTCCCGGAGGAGCTGGAGAAGGACGTGTCCGCCGGCCGGTACTTCCACTACAACATCAAGCCCACGGGCACGTACGACAACCAGGAGGAGCAGCCGGAACGGACGCACCAAAGGATCAGGGCTGGAAAAACGCTGTCGGCTGAAAGCAGCACGAGCAGCGCCAGCCCCTCGGAGCAATCTTTTTTAGGGCGGGGGGACCTGCGACCGCTAGTGTCGGGGTCCCCGATCCGGCCGAGTCCGAGCAGTACTGCCACCTCAGCGACGGCCAGTGCCACCCAGGCGCCGCATAGTGCGCACAGTCCGCGCCAGAATGGCAACCCCGACATCCAGGACATCATCACGGGCATCGTCAAGCTGCTGAACGGGAACGTCAATGTCCATGCCAACACACAAGGCGTCCGTCGTCCCTCGGCCAGCAGGATCAACAACAGGGGTCCTCCGAGGATCTCAGAGACCCAAAACCTGCCCATTGACTATGAGGCCCAGAAACCCGGTACCTCTATGCGCCCGCCACCCTATCCCTTCGATCGTCCGGAACGTCCCTTCATCACTGGTGTGCCCATTCCGGAGCAGATTGTGCCCGTGCGTCCGGGCTTTGTGAGCAATCGTCCGCCCTGGTACCGGAACAAGCCGCGTCCACCCATCGCCACCAGTGTGGGCGGCAGTCGGAGACCTCTGCCGCAGTACAAGCCCCTGCCAGCTCCCCAAGTGCAACCCTCTACTCAGCCCAACCCTGAGCAGCTGGATAGGGAGCCAGAGAAGGGACAGAACCATCAGGAGCATCAGCAGCCAGCAGCTGGAGAGGAGGCAGTGCAGCCCACGGACACCACCTACGACTCTGAGTTCTCCAACGAAGATGCCAATGCCCAGTACATCGAGGTGTCTGACCAGGACACCGACGCCACTGGAGGTGGAGAGGTCGAGGATGAGCTGCAGCCACCGCCCGCTCCGCCCTCCACAACAAGCAACCCACCCACGTCACCGACAATTCCCTCGAAGAAGAAGCACAAGCCAAAGCCTGGCAGTGAGAAGAAGAAGCTGCAAGAGGATCCATCTCCGGATGAGGGCTATACCACCATCATAGAGACCAGCTCGGTGGTGCACACCGTAATGGGAATGTCCTCCACGTATGTGCCCATGCCCATGGACAGCTCCGAGCTCCCCGATCTGGATCCCTCCACCGAGGAGGTCATCTTCATGACGGCAAACCGAACGCCTGGCCTGGACTCGAGTGCCACAGCGTCGCTTAGCATATCTACGTCCTCCACAGTATCGTCAGCCATCCAACCCACGTCCTCCGAAGAACCCATCACCACCACCACTACTACCAGTACTAGCTCCACCTCAACCACCACTTCCACCTCCACCACCACCAACCCGCCATCAACAACGAGTTCCACTGAAAGTGCGCCACCTAACAACTCCAATGCCAATCCCAATGCCACTCCGCCCGCCCCCTACCACCCCCGTCCCGGGATTGTTCTCGATGACCCCGAGTTCAAGCCCGGCGGTCGGCCTCGCCCCGTTAACCAGCGACCACCGCCCCAGCCACAGCAGAAGCTGCCCCCTCCCGCGGTTCAGCCCACCCGGCAGCACCTGCCGCCGGGCTACGGCGAGATCTTCGACGTGACCCTGTCCGCCATCCAGGGACCGGGACCCAAGGGCAGCGGCTCCCAGCAGACGATCAACATCAAGCCATACGGATCCTATGCAGCGGGCGGAGGGCAGGGCGACATCATAGTGTCGGCATCAGGTGACGACGGCTTCGTCTCGATCGACGGCAAGCGCACTTACATCAATCTCTTTGGTGACCCCACAGATCCCCCAGCTGGGGCCACGACGCCGGCTACGCGTCTGCCACAGTTGCCAGGCGCTGGTTCTTCTCCAGCGGGAGGCGGTGCCATCATCGGGGGAGCTAATGGTGCCAGCTCTCCTGCGGTGCCGGCCAACGCAGTTACCCAGAGCAGCGGTGGCTATGTGGTGCCTGAGACGGAGGTGGTGGATCTTCAGGGACACAGCAAGCCAGCGGGACAACCGGCAGGATCATCGACGACCAATGCAGGTCCCACCCGGCCCCACTACCGCCAGAGACCCACGCAGCCGCCCGTACGGATTGACACCTGCATTGTGGGAGACGATTCCACCTGCGATCAGGCGCAGCACGAGCGATGTAAGACGGATAACGGAGTGTCCAGCTGCCACTGCAGGCCAGGTGAGTTTTCAGGGGAAGGATAATGATGGATAAAATTGAATTATTGTCTTGTGATTTAGGCTACTCTCGGCGCAAGCATCGGGAGCCATGTCGCCGGGTCATCTCGTTCCATCTGGGAATGCGCGTGGACCGCATCTACGAGCACCGCATAGTGTGGGACACAAAGCTGATGGACAGGCACAGCGAGCCCTTTGGTCAGCTGAGTTATGAATCTATTCGAGCGGTAAGTGATCAAGCAGAAACACGGTTCTTTCTACACTATTACAAGGTCTTTGGATTTAAGCAGAGGTTCATCAAAGCAAGTTCTTAAACTAATTATTATTTCTTTTAGCTGGACTCTGCAATGTCAATGACGCCCTACTCGGACGAGTTCATGGAGGCCAAGGTGAACAACATCTACAGAGGTGATCCCAACCTGGGCGGAAGCGGGGTCTATGTGAATATGACAATTAAGGTGAGTGCCTCAAATTTAGAAAAATAACTCTTAGTGACCCATCTATGCAATTTATCGATTTCCTTACTGTAAATTCCACCAATTTAATATCCTTCACTCCAGTTGGATGAGAGCGTGGAGACTCTGCGACCCAATTTGCGCAGCGACGTGCAGAAGCACCTTCTTGGCGTGCTCCACCGGAGGAACAACAACATTGGTAACTCAGTGCTGTACGTCAGCTCACCAGAGGGCGCCGTGTCGCCACTCCAGGACTTAGATGAGTGCCAGTCGCCGGAGCTGAACGATTGCCATCCCGGAGCCAGTTGCAGCAACACGTGGGGCAGCTTCCGTTGTGCCTGCGAAGAGGGACTGCGCGATCCCTGGGCGGACCAGCCGGCAAGGGCAGGCCGCGAGTGCCAGGCGTGCGCCGACTCAGTTTGCAACAATCACGGAACCTGCAGCTATGGCGATGACGGCGGACAGGTGTGCACCTGCGACTCCAGCCACTATGGCGCCCAGTGCGAGATTGACGGCGAGGTGCTGGGCGTGGCCATTGGGGCCTCCGTCGCGGCCATCATCATAATTGTTCTGACTCTGGTATGCCTGATAATGTGGTCTCGGCGCTGGCAGCGGGAGCAGAAGAACGCCATGGGATCTCCGGTGTTTGGATACATGAACACGGCGCCGCTCAAGTCCGCCGGTTTGCCCCAGGCCGGCTATCAGGTGACGCTGGAGGATCGCATGCGCTGGGCACAAATAGCTGATGTGATGGCGCAGACCAATCACTACGGGGTGGGTATCCAGCTAGACTTTAAGTCTAAAGGATGGTTTGACCAAGTTCCCCAAATACTTATTCCGATTTGCTTTGACATGTATTAGCAGGCTGAGCCCATTGGACCCACTCGCCCCTCCTCGGCGATGTTTGCTTACCCCAATCTCGGCGCCATGGGCATGGGCACCTTGGGCGGGATGTCGCTCCAGAGCACCATGCAGATGCACCCTAGTGCCACGCTGGCGCCACCAGTGCCATTGCCCAGGTAGGACTTCGAAATAATATCCTAGACCTTTCCTGTTTCTCACGTGCATTTCCCTTGACTCAGAAGGCTTGGCCTGGGCCCGCGCTCGAATGGAATGCGAACCCTGGAGAACTCCAGCTCCAGCGAGGAGGAGGACCGCGCCGACCTGCTGGGGCGCAATTTCCAAGTGCCACGCCCCAAGAGTCGCAGCAACGGCAGCATAGCGGTAGGATATATCATTGATTACATTACCCCTAACCCCTAGTTACTATCATATTTATTGCTTTATTTGCAGAACCAGTCCGGCATCTACTACGACGTGGACTACGAGCCGTCGGGCAATGGCATCGGCAACTCCAGCGTGGACCACTTGTACGGCTCGCAGAACCAGTCCGTGACGCACTCCTCGGGCCACAACCACATCCCCGGTCCGCAGGGCATACCGATGAGCACATACACGTCCGGCCGAGCTCCCAGCAGCTACTACATGAAGTGACCCCGGCCGGAGCAGCCACGCACGAGCCCTCAACCCTGTATATACGCTACCTAGGTTAAGGATCGTCGATCCGGCGAGAACTAAAACACTTTTCCACTGCAGTCCCCGCGGCGACTGCAGCTGAGACGCGTTTTGGCGCCGTCCCCTCCTCAACTTCCTCATTCTTAGCACGAGAAACGTAGACTTAGGACTATCCGTAGGTTCGATCTAGATGTACGAAATGCAAGCGACAACTAATCATTAATTTTAAACCCTATTTTAAACACTTAAATTATTGCCACTTTCCGCTGTCCACTCGAAGTCAAGCTAGCTTACTATCCATAAAATCTGTAAAATTGATCAGGTTAATATTGCATGTCTGTTTATGTATATAGATGAATAAAATGCGTAAATTTAGAAATATGTGACGAATATTTATTTACTTTAAATTTAACAGTCTTAATTTTGGCGCCCAGTGACCCTCAAACTGTAAGAATAGCAAGTCTATAGAGCTATCTCGCTCTTCCACACATGCTGTGGCACCTTTGGGCTTACTTACGGTTAGAGTGAAACAACTATCGATTGTGTGCAGGTTAGAGTAGGACAGATAGTGTAGCCATTCAGCTTAGTGTTGCAAAGCGTCGCGACTTAGCTCTAGTGGCGCGCAATTTGAAATTAGTGAGCGCAAAATGAAATTAAAATGGCAAATAAAATGTTAATTAAATAATACAAATAATTAATTATTACTAATAAAATATTAGGAATGTTTTAATAAGAAGGTTTTTTTGAATGGAAAATAAAAGGCCTTATTGTAGGGCTTAAATTGTAAATATTTTAATCAGTACCATAATGAAAATAATATTATTGTTTAGGTTTGATAATTATAAATATAATTATTAAATTTGCCCAGTTTTTATTATTTTGCAGATTTATTTATTTCTATTTTTGTAATATTTTTTTAACAACAATATTTAATATTTAAAACAATAATATAAAAGATCAAACTCAAACCATTTTAGTTTGTCTGAATGAAAATATTTTCCCGAAATGAACCAGTTTTCTTCTCTTTCTCTAGCCTCATTGATAATCACAGTACCTTCCGTTGCTGATTTATGACTTTTCACATTTCACATAAAAAGAAAACAAGAGACGCCTCAATTTATGACAATTTTCTGCGGCTGCCTCTGGGGCAGTTCACACGCATAAATATAAGTCGAGGAAGAATGAGGAAAATATTGTTTGGCCGCTGCGCTTGCGTGTGGCAGCTTGACCACTGGTTGTTGGCCAAAGCGAAGGTGTTGACGGCTTCTTACGCAACCAACAAGTGACTCGGCTGTGCCCCAGGTCAGGCCAGGCCATTAATGAGACTGGCTTCGAGCTGCTTGGGAGAAATCAGCTCCTCTTTGATGTTACTGAGAAACAAGTTCCTTGCATTTTATTAGAAAAAAAAAAATATTTTCTTTGGATTTTACATCGAAGTCAAAAGTACGGTTTCGACCCTACACGTTATATAAGTATATTTATTCTCATTCATTTATTAGTTTTATTCAGTGGGTTTAACGGGTGGGTTTTCCCGGGTGTATAGTTTTCAGAAGGCTTGTGATCTTCCGAAAAACCTTTATTTTAATGATAAATCAGAATCTTTAGAATTAGTCAATTTATTTTAAAGATTAAATAAAACTGTACCCGAATAAGCGTTAAGGTAATTCAACTTTCTTTAAAATTACATGTTATCTAATTATTTATTATAAACTTTGTTAATACAATATATACTACAATATATAGTAAAATATTAATAATATAAATTAATAGTACCAGTGACCATGAATTAATAAAATCACCTCCGGAAATAGCTCTCTCAGCATAAGTAGCTTTCCAGTACTTCCAAAATGTTTACAAATATTTCAAAATATTCCGATAAACCAAAATTATAAAAAGGTAATCTACGAATCAATTTATGTGGATTATTTCATTTCCTATCATTATTTGGCTATTATTTACCCTCCGTTACAGATATGTCACATGGGTGAAAGGCTGTGGGGGTAAATCCAGTGTCGAGGGTATGACAAGTCAGCGTCTTCGCCGAACACTTCATCAACCGATAGATCATCAATATTTGGCCATTAGCTGACGCCAATTTGTGGATGTGTGGATGCGTATGAAGTTCAATGCCGCGAGGGGCTTCAAAGCGGCGCTCTACCTAATTAATCGACGTTCGCCAATTGCTTTTGTTTCGGCGGGGAGGTCGAGCCCGTCTTCGTCTCTGGGCCATTGGCACCTCGGGGCGCTATAATTGCGCTTATTTAATAATTATCGCATGCGGTGACTAGTAGCCGCCGCTCTGCTCTCCTTCGTTGCAGAAATCTCAAAGCTCAAAGCGATCGTTTCATTACATCTATCTGAGACATCATGACTGACCCATTTTCCCTTCTTTTACTTTTATATCCCACTATATCTGCTTTTTATTTCTCTTGTGGCAGTGACGCTGCAATCTCCTAACTGAATTTCGTGCCAAGTCCGATCCATCCATTCAGCCAGCGTTCCAACCAAATCACGTAGATGAAGCGGCGTGGCCATAAAAAGCGCTCAGCACAAATTCCATTAGGTTCGATTTGCCATTGTTGTGAATTTTTCAGCAATTTACGCTTGTTATTGGGTCGCATTATGTCACAGTGCCAGCATTTATTGAGGGCGGTTCCATGCGGCCTTCGGGAGGTGCCCATCCCTGGCGAAAGATGCCCTATGCGATACTGTAAACTGAGATTGGAGGCACTACAGGTGTTCTGGGTTTCTAATTAATTGTCACTCAGCCAATAAGCCCCATAAATTCTTTAATTATATTTAATTAAGAGCGTTCTTATTTGATAACAAAATGCAATCAGAAATATAACGAGTTTTACTTATATGTATTAATTCTTAATCATATTTAATTAAGAGCATTCTTATTTGAAAAGAAAATGCAAACAAAAAATAAAATGAGTTTCATGACTCATTTTAAATTTTATTTTGACGCCGTGAAGCAAAGAGGAAGACTTGTGTATTTACAAAATTAACAATAATAATTATTTTTTAAGTAAAATAATTAATAAATACTATTGTCAAACTTGTAATTAAATAAAAAATAATACAACGAATAGCGCATTATAATCCCATTTAAATTAAAGAATCAAATATAGGTAGTTGATAAAATATTCAATTTAATGCAAAACCAATTTCCTTTTGACTTTTAATATACTTTTACATTTCATATGATTTTACTGACCACTTTGACTGGCTTCAAAATCGGTCAAATTTATGATGAAACTGCGTAAGGATGGATGACCCAAATCCATTTTATTAATTGGAATTAATTCATTATACATTATTATTATTATTATACACAAATTAAGGCTACATTTCTTTATACAAATTGTGCATTTTTATAAGCCTCAGTGGTAACACGTATCCCAAAGGTTCATCTCTTATCGTTTATCAAAGATTATACCCAATAATAAACATACAAATTTCCTCTGCTTATTTTTTACGTTCAGCAATCGGCTGCGCTTCTGCTGATCTGCATTATCCTAAACTGGCTGAATTCCAAAAATGCCCCTCAACCATAAAATCCCCGGGAGACGCGACTCACACGCCCAGGGGCTGCAGCTGGTAGTTATCTGCGGCGTTCCAGTTACATTGTTGAGTCTCCGGAGCGGCAATGACAGTGCCGAAAGTCCGCAGGTGTTGCAAGTCGTAACTCAATGCCTCAATGCCTCAGTTCCTCGTGCCGTGTGGCAAGTTGGGCGATTGGTGGGCGGCGGCAGGGGGCTCGTATCGGGGTTCGGCACTGCCGTCGTTTGTCATAATTGGGCGCGCGTGGAAGATGCGCCTCCAACTTCCTTGTTGGCATTGTTGTCACTTGCCCGCCGCCAGTCGCCGCTTGTCATCATGTCGCTGGCCTGTCAATCTGAAGCAAATGAGCAAACAACCACAAAAACGACTACAAAAAATAGCTGCAAGCTATGAAAAATGTTGGCCAAATAAAGTGTTCAAAGTTGTTGCCGTGACAATCGCAGCTCTTGAATTTTGTGTGGGGGGCAGTCGTTGGTGGAGCAGCGTTTACAATGTATGATTATTGAATATACTATGAAATATTGTTGTTTAGTATGTATCAATAGTATGTATCAATAGATTTATATACTTGAGGTTATTTATTTCGATATGTCGAAAAAATTTGAGTACTCTGAGATAATTACAAATCTTACACATTGTAAATGTCCCCGCTGAAGGAAAAGGAATATAATAATAAATTAAATATCATGATCTAAAGGTGCTCAATTTTTAATGGCATCTCGAAATGCTTCCTTACATACAAAAGTATAGATAAATATTACCTTCCTTGCTGAATTTTATATTGTAATTAAAATCGTGTGACTAAGAGATACTAAAAACCTTGGTCATAGATATTCAACGTTATCGTATCCATAAATGTTTAGGCAAATAAACCCATTAAGTTATAAAACGGTTACTTGCTCCCTAAGTATTTCCTGAATTCACGAACATATTATGAAAAGTATAAATAGTCTCGAGTGTTTCATATTCTATGACGACTTCAATAATGAAAACGAAGAGTTTTCCGTTCTTGACCTTTAACAATGGCCGCATTGTCATTAGTTTAATTAAGTCAAAACGAATTTGGGCTTAAACCAACAAAACCTCCATCCCAATCTTGACAGCAGTTCACAGGGCCCTCTAACAAGTGGAAGTTCAGGCCGCATAAATTTGCCACAACGCAAACAGATCCCACATGTCATTATATAAAGCAAACAAGCTGCCGCCACCGCCACGGCTGCGGAGTGGAAAGTGAGATAATTGGTGTGGAAAACTGGGAAAAGATTACGCGGCAGAGGAGCCACACACAGACCCACTGTGCCTGGGAGAGACTCGCTTCAGTTTCTGCCTTCTGCAGGCGGAACCACCGCGAAGACGGAGAAAAAGAGACACTGCTTGGGGCGCGCGACAAAATCCAAATGCAAGTGCAGTGGCAGTTGCAGCCGCGATAGTCGCACACCAATAAAAGCCGTAAAAAATGACTAATGAATGAATTTGCCTATTAATGAGCAAAAATGCAAGCGACGAGCCGTAAAAAGATTCGCACGCATGCCAATGACTTGATTTTTTTATAGAGTCGCATGTGGCATGTGGCTCCCCAGCTGCCCCGGCTGCCCAATCTACTTCCTCTACGCCCACCTGGGCCATCAGTCATCCGGCTACGGGGAAGCCCGCTGGAGGGACATTCAATTGGGCATCTCGGCAAGAAATGCAGCCGCAATAACATCGGCCGTTCATGACGGCGATGATCGTGGTTATGATGATGGTGATGGAGGTGATGGCGAAGAGTGAAAGGGGAGCTGACGTAATGTGGTTGCATCTTCTTTTTTTTGGCACCATTCCACCTCGTATCGATGGGGTAAGGTAAGTCACGGCCTGGTTGCGCAATATCTAATTGTCTGGCAGGAAACCGAAGATGTCTCCGCGGAGTGGTTCCGCTATTGCAGGGGCCACTCCACCCCGATCCCGATCCCGATCCGGATCCCAGGCACTATGCCGCTCCTGTTTCATCTTCCCCCTCCGGCGGTACTCCGCTCTTGGCCAATCGACGGCCAGGTGGCAGCCAAGATATGCCGTTTAATTAGCAATATTTGTCAAAGTGTTATAAAATACTGCATAGGCAGGTCTCATTTCAGGCGACTTCAGGTGTCTTCATCTCCAATCGCAGCTGAGCCCCGGCTCAAGTACACTCGCCAAAAATGGAGAAAGCCAGACAGGAAGCAGGGAGCTCCCATGACAAATTAGCATTAAAACTTTAAGGCAATTTGTAATTGCTTACAAAGGAATCCCAATTGAGAATAATTTGTTTTTTAGACTTAAATTTAAACACAATTTAAACACTTTTTAAAATTTGATTAGGTTTTGTATTCGTTTGGTAAAGTTAAGTACTTGATTTCATTAAATTCTATTTTACTTATAATATACTTTTATTTTGATAAGAAGCAACGCTGTAAGTATGTAAAATAGGTAATGGGTTAATAAATTTGTATATTAAATACATATGAGCATATAAATACACGTTTCTTATTATTATTTAAATATATTGTTCTTTGGAAGAATTAACCTCTGTTGGTCGATTATTTACCTGGTGATTTATTTTAGAGCTAGATGGAAGTTTAAACTACATTCCATTCTATTTCAGAAGTCACTATTTTGTATAGATGTCATTACAATACTCATTTGAAATGATTATAAATTTGATGTTTTTAAACTAAGTAATTGAACCCATTTTATTTGGAAAATTGCCACCGAAAATCATTCAATGCAAATAAAATGATCCCATGACTTTCTTTCGAAAGACAATAACTTGTAATTCAAAATTAAAAGAACTTCGGTATTTACAAATTTATCAGCAATTATAATCAACGTTAACAAATAACTGGCTAAACTTATCTCTTTTAATTAAAAAACAATATTTTTGTATAATTGAACATGAAGGAGTTGCAATATGTATTTGCACAGATTTTTATTACAAAGCTGAAGCTTGCATTTAAACATTTAACTGCTCATCTTTTGTCTTATGTGATAAGTAATAAAATTGCCCCAAAAAATAAGGTATAAATAATCCCCAGGAATGTATGTGGGTATATCTTTTTATAGCCTATAGCGGCATCTCAGCACTTAAACCCCTTCGGGATCCCTCATTTCCTGGATCTCCAGCATCCAAGTATTTGGCACTGTGTACCAATGAGGAAATCGACTGCGGCGGGTGCAGCTGCCTACCTGCCTGCCAACTTCCAACTGCAAGTTAGCCACCAGGGTTTGGAGCAGGAGTGGGCAGCATCACCAGCTCCACGAGCGGACTTTGGCGACGAGTCTACGCAAATTGGAATGCGAGACCTCTGACTGTGTGAATAAAGCGGCTGACTTGGCTTGGCTTAGCTTTGCTTTTGGCCAGACATTGCGTAACGGTCGAGCCAGTGAGCCGGTTTCAACAAAATTGCATCTGCATCTGCATTTATATCTGTATCTGTGCTTGCCTGCGCAACTGTATCGTGTGTTCAAAGGACGACTGGCCATAATCAATGTTCCGACTGCGGCTCAGCATCTTCTTGCTTAATGGCCATTGCAACAGCCAGCTTGGTGGGGCTCTCGCTTTGCTTGTTGCCATTAATAAGCGTTAATACCTGTTGGCGGTGTTCAACATGTTGTTAACTCGCAGTCTTCAGTCCGGCCGACCTTGGCAGAAACAAGTGAACGAAGTGCCGCTCATCTTTCCGAGCGGATTTCGTTTTTCGGCCAGCACTTGGCGCCAGTCGCTGGCGGCCACCTGCTGCTAAATCCACCAGATCCCATAATGCCTCTGCACGGGGTAAATGTGCACGCACTTTCAACTCTGATTACCCGGCCAATTAATTTGGCGTTTCGATTAAGCCGCCTAAACGCACCCACCGCCTCGAATCACCTGTTGGCCACCCGACGGCCCCCCGCGGACGCATGCGTGATGCAACTGCAATGAAATCAATTTATCGGCCTGCAATTAGCGCTGCTTCATTTACCATGGATGTGGGTCAGCCGGACCGTGGCAACAATGACATTAACGTCGACACTCGAGCACCTGCAGCTTCGGCTTCGGCGTGAATTCCAGCCCCAGCTTCACGTAACAAATTGGGGCAGTCCAAGTGCCAAGCGGCGAGTGAAGAAAGCCACGAGCAATTACCGGTGAGATGACGACGATGACGCTGCAGACCGCCGTGGAGGCCTCCCCCTCCTCGGCCGCCTCCTGCGTCTCTCCTGCACTTGGATTAGGCCTGATTGAAGGTTAACCATGTGTGAACGTGAGTGTTTTGTTATGGCTTATTGTTCGGCGGATAAGTGCTTGCTATTTCTAGTTGCCGGTCGCATTGCAACATTGCGTCCCACTCAATGAGGCGTATGTGCAATAAAGTTGAGTGCATGTACGTGGCGCAGGGATGGGAAATGCACTTGATTGCCAAGAAATGCAATAAAATGCCAACAAAGAATGGAACTCAAGTCAGAGAATTTTAATATGAGACAATAACTGTAACTACTATAAGAAGTATCATAAGAATCAAGAAATAATAAATTGATAATTATTAGGATGATGTAACATATTAACTGAAAGCGGTTCTGCACTAGAAGGAAAGCAAAAAACGTAGAGGACTCTCTATCTGGTGAGAATATTATTCTAAAAGCTGAACATTTAATATTTGAACAACGAAAGCTATTTAACATTTCAATTGTTTTAAGGCAGGACCTAAAATATACAAAACAGCCTATAAATCTTGTCACGAGATATTAGCTAATGTCTTTACTCCTTATAAATCTAGATTTAAAGATTTATTAAGCTAACTTTAATAAGGATAATTTACAGCACGCTCATACTAGCCATATAATATATTGAATATTATTTTATATTTATAAGCTCAAATTTAAGGTAAAAAATTGATCACTAAAACTGTCTGAAATTATATTTTTTCCAATATGATTCTTTTAAATTGAATCACCAAAATCTAAAAGAAAGAGTGGAAGTGGAAGTGGGAGTGGAAAGAACGACTAGGCTGACATCCGTGTTCTACGCCCTAGGTTTTCTAAGATAAAAATACGTACAATTTATAATAATAATACATTATATTGACATAGTTTATAACAATTACACGTTGTAATCTTTTACCAAGTATATAATTAAAATTCTGATTCTAAAAATAATGTTGAGCAAATAAACTCACACCGCTTAAGTGATATCTGTTCCAAATTCAAATTAGAACCGGCCTGATACTTATTTATTTCCTTAGTAAGCTTTATCATTTAATTATTTATCTTTTCCCTGATTGCCTGCTTATATTTTAACCCCACCACCGACTAAACACGACCATTTAGGGATTAGCTCAACAAACTGCCAAAACATTTCCCTGAAATGTCAAGACCCATCGAACCTTTCTCTTTAATCTCCCATTTCCTTCTCCACAGCAGCTAAACGCTCGGTCTAAGACGCTTTCCAGGCAATTTCACACGCTTCCTAGCCGGGAACCGAGCTGAACTGCAGCGGAAACCTGTCTGCCTGCCGATCGTGTCATACTCGTAATATAAGGCAATGCATAACCTACATATAAGCGTCCAGATCAATAAAGAGATGCCGTAAATTATGCAACTGGGTGAGCAGGGACAAGACAGGCACGGCGCAGCGTGGCGAAAGGTGTTTCCAGAGCCCGCGGCAATCGATCCACCGATCCACCAAGCCATCCTGCTCTCCGTCCACAGCCACGACATCTTCGGCCAAAGCCAAACCCGATCTGCTGGGCACGTTTCAGGAATTTCAATTTCATTTTGCACAACAAAAAGCCAAAACTGGCTAAATAAACCCGAGTCCGAGTCCGAGTCGCAGTCGCAGGCGAGCCTGTTGCACATTCTTCATTACATTCGTGTTTTTTTTACCTAATTTCGAGTTTTGGGTTTTTGGTAAATTGGCTTAACATGTCGGGGGCCTCGCTACCTCTTGGTCTGCTTTTCCTTTTGCAGTGCCTGCACTGAAGGCCGTCTGCTCCTCCTCCTCGCCGTCGTCAGTCTCCTCTGGCTGCTCCTCCCGGGCCTGTGATGTAACCTCTGTCGTTTTCAATTTGTGCATATTATTTACGGTGCGTCGGATCGGGCGAAGGGTCAGTCAGTCAGCTCGTCAGGGTGCGCGTTGCGCTCTGTGGGCACTTCCCATACCAGAAACCTTACCTCTGACTTGGCCCGCTTCTCGGGTGTTAATTGTTGCCAACTGTTTGGTCTTGACGCGTTTATCAAAGCCTAATGGCCAAATTATTTGAACGTCCATAAAGCGCGCGCCTTACAACCATGCTAAAACCTGCACTCGGCCCCGGTAGTCACTGATGCGGATTAACAGCTCTACACTTGGAGAAAAACAGGATTAAGGATTGACTGTGTTCGTATAATTCGATGGTGGTGGTGAAGAAGTATCAGCTGCTGAAAAGCATAGATACTATGATTAAGGTCTTAAATACAAAGTTTTATTATATTAATTACCTAAGATCGAACAGAAATAAGTCAAATTGAACTATCTATTGAATATGAAAATATAATGAAGGCTTTTAAGATGCAAATATATAAAATCAGCGAACAGAAATAATAATAATAAGAAATAAGAATTCCCCAATAATTTATCAATTTATTACAACTCTTTGTAGTTATAGCTCTTTATAAAATACCCAAATATGTTTGCTTAAATAAAAAGTTTCATAAGTGTAAAATTCACATTTAAGAAATATTCTACAAAACTTCATAATAAAAAAAAAACTTCATAATAAAAAAAAAGAACTTGAATTGCATTTATTTTTTGAATCCCTGATGACCTCTGATAATTCTTCAGTTATTTAATACTATTAAAAATCAAAAGAAATTAGTTATTTCTTTCTCTGTAGTCTTAAACCCAGGTGGCGCTTAAAGTCTGCATGCTGCGTCGTCTGTCCGTCCGCTGAGGTCGCTTTGCCATTTGAGCGCTTAGGTCGACCCGTCCATAAATGGCATTTGCTGTTGTCCGGTGAGCCGAATTCCTCCTTTGCCGATCCGCTGTGATCATTTCGCACGCAACTGGACTGGACTGAAGCCGCCTGTGCTAATTGTCAGCGCTCAAGTTCGAAGCGCGGAGTCGGACATGGTTAATAGTGCCATATAAAACGCGGGCACGTAGTCTGGGGCTACAGCTTAAGACTACTTAGCGGAGTGGCCCACTACGGCGGAGGCAGGCGCTCCACGCCCACAGCAATTGACCTCATCGATAGCTGAGGCGGCGGGAGGTGAACCACTTTTGATTGATCGCTCTCCTCGTTCCTCCTCGGATTTCGTTGGCTTACTACCTTATTAGAGGATGTTTAGCGTGATCTTTGCCCACGATGATTAATGGTGAATACAGAGCTTGCTGCAGATTAATTGGGACCTCTTGTAGTAATTTGGATAAAATATAACAACTTTGGGGTAAATACAATCGTATATTTCTGTTAGCAGCAAAGGTGTTTTTAATGTTGAAGACCTTGAATTTATGAAAGCAACATGTAAATCCTTAACTAAAAGCTTTTTTAATTTAATTATTACTTTAAAATGATTGGATTATTGGGCTTACATTAAGATAGTATAGTTTAATTTGTTTGGTTTCTACAGAAGCTAAATATTGATTACTTACATTAAATAAATTAAATATATAAATGAAAATAAATATTCATGTAAAAGGTGCTCCCCATAGACTCGGTTGGCTTAAGTTTAAACTGTGGGAAGAGTAAGTAAACACGAGGTTCCTAACAGGAACCTGCAAGTATAATTCTTTTTAGTATATTCTGAACCTAGACAAATCTACTGGAATGGTTCATTCTCAGAATTTTGTTAGATATAGAAACTAAATTTACCCTCTTAATTCTAAAGGACTAGAAACCAAAGATTCGATTTCACATTTGCAAATAAATAAAATGTTTTTATTGTTTCAAATTAGGGAAAACAATTTTAACAATGTTGCTGCTGGTGGCAAAAAATGCGCTCGATCTGCTTTTCTAAAAATAAGAAACTTTAAGTATTTCTTTAATATACAAAGCTGAAGCAAGTGCGTATATGTGCGTAAAGATCTAGAATGCCTGAGAATAGGTGTGCTCAAATACCGGTTTTAAACAACATTTTAAGAAGGCCTGGAGTCAGCATAATTTATCTGCTCACTATATGTGATCCTTGTAGAAACCCCACTAGTAAATGTATTTATTATATAGAAAGTACACACCGCTGTCTCTGAGTGTAGTCACCAAAGCTATCAAGAAATGCTTAGCTGTAAGTACACCTCTCGGCTTTCCGCCTGCGTAGGAACTGCTGATGCTGCTGCACTTGACCAATCACCGCAAACAACATCATAATTACGGCTACATTCTGGCTCTGGGTCGTCTTCTGACCGTTCATTCCGTGAAGACGCCTCTCAAGTGATCCGTGGACTCGGATGCGGACTCGGCTCGGGGTCCAAAGCCAACGCACGGCACTCGAGCCAATGGCAGGCCCACAGTACGTATACGCATTCGCATTGTCTCGGCTTGTCTTGTCTCGTTGAGGCTGCGTCGTTACCTTGGGAAAATCCGCGCAGTCATCGGCGGTCCAAGAGCCAGCGTCGACTTGAGGTGGCTCAGGTGAGCGCTGCTCCACTCTCACTCTCTGCGGTTTTCGTTTTCGTTTACATCTCGCCGCGGCTCTTGGCTTTGCTTTTGCTTTCAGTTGGAAGCCGGCTGCGACGCGGCGCCTCGGCTGCGTGCATTTTGCACATGGATCGGGCCAAAGCTTTGGTCCGCTGCCTGGGGCTTCAGTTGTTGCTTTCTTTTGTTTTTGCCGCCTCCGCCGACGCCAGCCTCGACTGCGACTGCGACGGCGACCGAGACAGCGACTGCGGCAGCGACTGCGACAGTGGCTCAGAGACGAGACCATTCAAAATATAAATAGATGTGCATGCAGGGAAATGCGAATAGTGTTCGTAGAAGACCTCAGCGGAGGCACATATCAACTCCTTTTGTTTTGACGCGCTGTTGGTGGAGCAAGGGATACCAAGCATGAGATCCCTAAGTCTATTGGTTAGTGTCCGCGGCACCCAGCTGCCCCGGGAAGTGAATCCTCAGAAAGTGCTGACAAAGAGACACCAAAAGTGCTGACATTCAAGTGAAATCGGATCGCGGAGAACAATGTTAATCCCCAAAGCAAACTGAAATCGGAAAAATATGAAATCTACAGATAAAACTACAATCTTTAAAATCGAAAGCTAAAAATCATTACCTTTAAACGAACTGAAGAAACCTCGAACAGGTCTTCGCACCTCAAAGCCTACTCTTTAATATTTATAAATTACCTAATTAATATTTTATTACCAAATAATTAAATAATAAACAATTGTCGGGCAGCGAGCTCTCCCCTCCAGCCATGACATAAGTTTCATTTAAAATTAAGTAACACATGCAAATGTATATGTAATGAATAAAAAATAATAATTAACTCACTAAGGGAATCAATATTCAGTAAACCTCTTCGCTCTCCCCCTCAGCTACTCAGCGCCAGCTGCGCGCTAATCCATAGCTTGGCCTATGCCCATCCCCCCGAGGGAGTGTGGAAGAAGAAGCTCACCTGGAAGGAGGATTGGGTGCAGGTGTGGAAGACCGTCAAGAAGGAGGCGTGGGAGACCAAGTGGAAAAAGGTCTCGGTGCCCATTTGGAAGGAAGTTAAGGTATGATCACCGGGAGCGCTTGCGGATCACCGAGTCTAACGGCAATCCGTTCCGTCAGGTTCCCGTCTGGAAGGAGGAACAGGTGCCCGACTGGAAGATCGTGAAGAAGCCGAAGATCGAGGAGAGGGAGGTACCCGCCTGGAAGGAGGTCAAGGTGGCCGACTGGAAGAAGGTCACGAAGCCCATCTGGGTGCCCACCAAGGTGGCCGTGTGGAAGGAAATTCAGGTGCCCATCTGGAAGGAGGTGCAGGTTCCCTTCTGGAAGGAGATCCAAGTGCCCGTCTGGAAGGAAGTACAGGTGGCAGACTGGAAGCAAATGTTTGAACCCCAATGGGTAAGTGACAAAAGCTCCATTTGAGATGATTAACAGACTAACAGCGAACTTTCCGTAGGTGAAAATGGGCATTCCCGGCGAGAAGTTCCTGGGCAAGGATCACGAGGGCTGGGAGTACACCAGCCACGATCTCTGGCGCAAGAAGTTGGTCTGGAAGCCCGTGTGGAAGAAGGTCTGGCGCACCGAGAAGAAGCAGGAGTGGAAGACCGAGAAGAAGCAGGAGTGGCGCACCGAGAAGAAGCAGGAGTGGAAGACGGAGAAGGTCCAGGAGTGGAAGCAGGACAAGAAGCTGGAGTGGAAGGATGAGTGGGTTCAGGTAAGCCTTTCCTGGCCAAAGCATCTAATGAGATCGATCGCTGACCAGTGCCTTTCCCCCAGGTGTGGAAGACCGTGAAAAAGCAGATCTGGATCAAGGAGAAGCGCGAGACCTGGATCGAGGAGAAGGTGCAGATCTGGCGCACCGAGAAGCGTCAAGTGTGGGCCACCGAGAAGCGGCAGGCGTGGAAGGACGAGTGGCAGTCGGTCAATGTGCCCGTCTGGAAGGAGGTTAAGGTCCAGGAGTGGAAGAAGGTCTGGAAGCCAGTCTGGGAAAAGGTCTGGGTGCCCGTGAGCCATGGCCACAGCCACGGCTGGGACTAGGTCCGGGTCACGGGCCCGACTCCGGGTCCGCGCCTAGCCCAGGCTAGGCGACAGTACTGATATCTGATAAATGATCCCGCTGCCCCTCCGGGAATCTGCCCCAGCTTCCGCAGATCGCCTTTGTGTACAACTGAACCCGCTGAAATTGTTAAATAGATTTAAAGATGTAAGGCATTACGTCCCCCATCCATCCTTCTACCTTTCATTTTGTACAAACTTTTCATACCTTTCGTTACCTGTTGGAACCCCCATTGCCCCATCTCTCTCTACCCGCTCTCTATCACTCCATCTCGCTTCCCCAAGTGTACAAATTAGTCATGCGCGCGTTTTCGTCTTTAAGTTATACGAAATTCAATAAAAAAAAGAAAAAATTGTACAGAGCTTTGGTATTTTTAGACACTGATCTGTGTGTAGGTGTGCGAAGTGTTGCAAGGGCAGCCCGCGAATAAATGGTTTTGTAAATATGTACTTAAACATAATTATAATCCGCTCACGGACCACATTCACACTCATAAATTGATGTACAAAAACCATTTCATGTAAAGCTGACATAAAAAATAAAAACTACCATGAAAAAAATAACAAACATAATCATAAAAACTAAATGCTTTTAATTACGGTTTACACAAAGCATCGCCCTCGGAGGATGAAGCAATTGCGGTGGTTTTGGGGATAATTCGATGCCCGTTACAGCGAAGATGCAACTCATAAAAAGTCGATTTCGGCCCACGACACCCGGAAGTTAGATAAGTGCCGAAAAACCCAAAGAAGTCGGCGTCATCGTTCAGCTGGAATTGGCAAAAAGGCCATGAGCCAAAGTCAACAACTGCAATGGCGATGATGATGATGATGATGCTGATGATGCTGATGTTGATGGCTGCGATTGGTATTGGGATGTCTGTTGCCATTTTCTGCTGGCCGCCTGCTAGATGCCAAATAAATCTCAAGGAAGCATCTCTGCGGCAGATAAGCGGCAACAATAACGTTGCCACTTCCTGTTGCCAAGTTGCAGTCGCGTACAGCTGCCCCAGCCAAAGACTGGGTTTCAGATGCAGTTGCAGCCTGTCCACGCCGAAGGGAGTGCGGAGTGGCCCAGAGGCACAGTGGTGCAGCATGTATGGATCGGTTAATGATTGTTAGAAACCTGACTAACGACTTGCATGTGCGGAGGATATCTATTGGCATTCAGTTTGAATATAAACATGAGGTATTATGCTATAATTTTACCTGTTAATGAAAATTCGAAGGATCTTTTGGCATCTCCCTTCAGTATAAATATCTTGAAAAGAGATACGGAAGTTCCTTAACTCATAATTCGGGGTTCTATGATATGCCAAGATCACATACAGATCATTTTAGAGCAAGGATTCATTGCATTCGATTTCCAATGAACACATTCCTACTACGATTACAGAATTTCCTAGCATCTGATCACAATTCTAATTATACATTTTAAGCCTGGAACCACTGTGGGACATCTAACATCGCTGCGATTCCAAGTCAGTCGGTCGCGTCGCCTGTTCGGCGGCAAGTGGCAAGTTGCAACATGCTGCTTTAATTGACTCCCCCCGCCTTCGCGCAGTGTGTCTGTGTGCCAGAAAGCGAAGCCCGCATAAGGTTAGCAGAGGAAGCCAACTGCTTCAGTTGCAGTTGCAGTTGCGATCCGAGCCCCGGGAGCTGCTGCGCCGATTAGGTAACCGAAAGCCGCCAAAAGTTCGAGTTCAAGCAAACATTCCGTTGGGAAATCTCAGCCAGTGGCTCGGCTATACACAGTTGTGGCTGCCTAACGAGCCTGGCGAAGATTTTGCCAAATCTACAATTGATGTGGCGCTTGCAAATGAGTCTGTGGCAGGGAGGGAAAAGATGAGCGGCGATAAGCCCACAGATGCAGTTTATTGTTAATGAGCACAATGGGCTGGCGTTGCCCCGGGGATTTCCTTGATTTTCGGTAATTGATTTTTTCCCCTTTACATAATGCTCTCTAACCACTTAGGGTTCTTTCAGAGGTGGCTAACAATTAGCGGCTAATTAAGCCAAGGTCGCCGACAAGCTGCTTTCGTCAGCCCACAAAGGAAATCGATTTGATTTCCATAAGATTTTCAAAATGTTGTCACAGTCCGCAGTCGGAAATCTATTGTTTTCTGTGAGACTTGGCCATATCTAAATGGGTTTCAATTCATTTTGGCCGTAGCTTTTGCCTGTTGGTGGAACTTCAATTGCATTCCGCTTTATATAACAGCCTAGCAAGTGTCATGCTAAGCCCTGATTTACGAACGCCGAAAAACAACAGCAACCGACACTTAACGCATTTGAGTGAAGCACATAATTGTTGTTGTTTTAATTATTGAAGCAGCAGCAGCAACACAAGCAGCAACGTTGCACAAGCCGCAAGCTAAAACAAAACGTAGCCAGCCACACAAACGACCGACGGGGGAAAGAAATTGAAAAAATGTAATAAAATAAATTTCAGCTAACAAAACAAAAATTAAAACAGCAACACAAAAAGCGAAAAACAGCAGCGCAGCGACAGAAATATTTTATTGTAATAAATCTTTTGTTTCCACCCCGCAACGCAGCAACACAGCTAAGCAGCAACACAGCTAAGCAGCAACACCCAGCAAAAAGCCGCAGCAAAACATTTCTTGTACAAATAACTATATGTGGTATAGCGGATCAGGTTCAAGACGGCAACCGCAGCGGCAGCGGCAGCGGAGCACGTGATGGACTCGGAGCCGCTCTTGCCGAGCGTGAAGCTGCGGATGACGACGGACGACGGAGGGGTTATTGCTCGCCAGGTGCTGTTGACTCTGGGCGTAGATGTGGGTCAACATGGAGCATGGGTGTAGAGCGGAGAACTGGAGCAGAGGCACAGAGCCACACAGGCACAGCCTCCCCCTCGGGTGACATTAGGCAAGTGCAAGTGCTGCAAGTGTGGCAAGGTCGTCGACGACACTTGCTGATTGGGCTGCGGAGGCAGCAGTGAATTAGCGGCAGGCCGTAAACAGAAGATGGGGAGTGAGGCAACGTTGCCAAGACACTAACCAGGCACAACAGCCATGACGCTGCCGAAATGGCAAGTGAAATAATGTTGCAAACGCGCGCTTCAGGTACTTGCAGCGGACATAAAAGATAATTAAAGGGCGGCACGGAGATTGCGTTGTCAACGCGCTTGTCCCGTATCTCTCTAATCTATATAGATGCCACTTTATAGCTGACCAGTCGCCGTCGCCGCTGCACAGCCCTGGTGCAAACAAAAGACTCAGGCGACGAACTCGCTTGGCCAACTCGTGCTTGCACGCCGCCAGCGCAACGCAACCCTTTTTTCTCAATTTATTCAATTTTGTGGAGTGACAAAGACTTTGACAAATTATTGCCTCGCATTCGACGTCATTAGTGAATAAACTTTTATGACTTCATTAAAGTTTTAGTTTAAAATATATTTATTTATTTATAGACAATATGTATATTCTATTTTTGTAAATTAAATATACATTTCTCTCCAACTGATTTGCTTATAAATAATTGATTGACTCACACTTTTTTCTACCTAAATAACAATAACAAGCCTCTGGCCATTCAAGCTTGTAAATTCTCAAATTAATAGCTTTAATTCGGCCTATTAGGCTTACTATTACATTTATTGTTTAATAAATACTGCCTCTTCGTGTATTATTTATGAAATTCCCATCATTTTCACTCGGCCTATGCAAATTGCGGCATGGTGCCCGTTTTGGCCTAGTTGTTCCACCTGCTGCCCCGCCTCCATTATCCCAACACTGGCCATGCTCACCGTCCAACGTCGCTCCAGCTCCAGCCCCAGCCCGGCCTGCCTGGGATTCATTCATTCATATGCAAACGATTTGATTGTCAAACATTGTTTTTATTTGTTGCTATTTTTACTCCTATTTTCTTTGGCCGCCTCTCTCTTTGGCGGCTCCCCCTCTCACGGCAGATTTATGGCCACGCTCCAAGACAATTGCAGTTTACGACTTCCTCGGAGTTCTGCGACTGATACGCTAAATGATCAATATTTGATGGGAGTATTTGTCATGCTTCCAGTGCCGGCGGCTGGTAGCCAGTAGCCAGTAGCTCGCAGGCCGTTTAGCGTTTAAACGCTTCCATTTGCATGATGAAATTTCTGCCGTTTCTGTTATGCAGCGCGTCACAGCGTCGAAGACAATGCACAATTGTTGGATGTGCGGGGCGCCAATCGCAATTGTTTGCGAATAATTTTCAGTTTTTTTCCTTCGACCACATCCACGTAGCTTGATTCGCGGGGCGTCGTCGAAAAGTGGGCATGGCTGCGCGGCTTTATATTTAATGAGCAACATTTAGTTGTAAATCATCGGATTTTGCAACAATTAATTATATCGTATTATGCAAGGCCGCCGCTCGGAGAGTGTGAGTTGGAAATATCATTTATTGAATTGGGTAATCAGCGTACTCGTGTGTATGCAAATAGCGGTGATGGCCACGAGACTTGGAAGACTTGGGAAACTTCTGCAAATCTGGAACTGCAGGTGCCGCCGGGCTAGTGGCATGGCCAACTGCCAGTGTTTGCATCAGCACTTGTTCTTTGCAGAGAGCTTAGCTGGGCAGCGCTAACTGGATGTGCAAATCCCAAGTGCTGCCTCCGAAGGCCAAATATTTACGGCCATAAACAGAGCTCTTGGAAAGGCGCGCTTTTTGTTGTCCTACTTTTTAAATTTTCCGCTAAGGGCCGGTTTCTCGTCTCTCTGTGTAATTTTTCCCGAGAGCTGAAGCCTCTGGCTTCATGGTTTTCTACTGCGTTAATATTAACAGGAAGCAAAAGGCATGTCAAGTATTTTTCGGCTTGAAAAAATTACACCTCATTTCAAAAAGCTAACTAAAGGAGAAGAAATCACAGCTTCTTTTCGGTGTTATATGTGCTTGATTCTGCACAGAAGTATATTCCGATTCTTGTTTCTTATATGTTGTCGGCCTAAATTATACTTTATCGTTCAGATACCGAGTCTCCCTTTCGTTTTTGGCTTGACATAATAGCAAATTTTTTCAAAAACTTAAGTAAAGATAAATTCATTTAATAGTAATAAGTTAAGGAATAATCCTATAAATGTGCTTCGCAGCAAAATTTGTAGCCTGACAGCTCTCTGTTGTTTCTTGTTTAGATAAAATTATGATGTAAAGAATTCCGATTTATTTTTGTGAGTTTATGTTATAATATAATAATAATACTCGTAATACCAATAACTTAATTGGAAGAATAGAGGACTAGACGGAGCTAGTCGAAAATGCAAAACTACACCAAAGTAAGTATTAAGTTCACAGAAAGGTACTAGAATCCTCAAATTAACTTATTTTATCTTCTTGATTAATATATAATTTTTCTAATGTGTTCGTTTTAATAAGCGAACTATATGTAACACTACCAATGTTCACAATTTCCTTTCCTTGATAAAAGAATTAACTGTAGTGTCCCAAAATGTTTTAACAACTTTCGTAGAACCCTCTGCTTATTGTTGAATTGTTAGCAAGTTGGAGTTTGTTTGAAACAATGTTCTCAAATTCAAGCTTAAAAGTTTCGAAAGAAAATATTTTACATTTTAAAATTCAATTCTACATGACAGTAAAACCTAGAAACGCAAAAAAGTATGTGTTAAATATTTGTCATGTGATAAATATTTAAAACATCAGCCAAATTATAATTTTTAACTCAAAAAGCCAATAAGTAGTAGGTATACAAGAATTACCAGTACAGTAGTATTTTTTATAAGATTAAAAAATATTTTAGATTTACTTTTATTCATCCATTCTTATTAGAGGCCTAATGTATTATTAAACTGCATTTCTTGACAGTCTCCCCCCATTTAAATAAAACTCGTAACTGCTTTTGGTTTTATCCAACATAAATTGGCATTTATTTAATTTTAATTAGTTTCTGCTTGACTTTAATGACACTGAAACTGGAAACTGACAAAGTTTGGCTCTCGCTCGTCGCGCATGCAACGTGGTCGAGTTTCGGGCGGTGTCCACCGAGGTGGGCCCTGCGTGGAGCGATGGCGAGATGGTGGGCGCGGAGAGGCCGGCTTTTGCCAATATTCAATACATTCAATATTTAATATAGGTAATATATGCATGCTTTCGTAATTGTAATTAGTAATACACATATTTGTAGTATTCAATTGGGGTTTACCATATAATGTCGCGCTTAATGATTACGAATTCTTCCCGCTGGGGGTATTGATTCTTCTCTTAATTTCGTATAATATTCGTTCTGCTAAGAAGGAGCGAGTGATTAGTATAAATGCGTTTCAAACTGCTGTCCCGTTCGGTTACAAAATGTAAGTGTCTTCTGATCTTAGTGCTTAGTTCCTCCTGACGTGCGTTGAAGTTGAATGGACCTGGTATACGTGTGTCTGTCTTCTCATTAATGATGCGAGCTAAATTTTGATTAATGCGTTTTATGTAAAGTTAAGTAGAAAATTATCTGTATATGTTGTATATGCATGTAAGCTTATCGCTTAAATAATTACAAGTATGTAGCGGGCTCAATCAATGCATAAGGTGAAATATCCACTAAAGTATTTTCACAGTGAAGCAACACAAAAAGCGATAATGCATGCACGATATCGTAGTATGAAAAATGTAGATGTTCTTATGCCTTCGTCGATACAATATTACTTTACTTAGCCTAGGTTCTTTAATTTTCAAACCGCTTGTGTATTTATTCGATTCTTTTTCTTTTTTTTATGCCAAAAGTGTTTTGTTTTTGTTTCGTTTTGATTTTGATTTGCCGAAAAGTTTCTAATTATTATGAGAGTAATTAAAATCTTGCTTGCCTCGTTACGTTCTCTGAAATGCAACGTCTTGCCTCTAGATTATTGCTTGCTATTTGAATTACTTGAAAATTTGTAAGTGATTTACTCCTTTTTGTTTATTGATTAAATGCCATTTTCCGTTACTAATCTCTACTTAATATTTGTAGTTCGTTTGCCGTGAAAATTTGTCGTACACTCATATAGGTAAGCAATTTAGTTTCTCACAACACTACATTCATATATGCGATATATCTATGTATATAAAATTGGTATGGGCTGTATAAGAGTGAGTACGAGCTTTGACAGCTTAAGTGGGAACCGAAACATATCAGAATCAAATCATAAGTCTAAGAAATAAGTCTAAAGTGTCTCCGCTCCCCGTTGGTTAAATGCAATTCATGATGTGCCCAAGGAAGTGAGGGATCAAAATACGATTCCGATCTCTTGGCAGTGCCTGAAGCCCGATGCCTTGCTATGTCTCTTCACCTTGAGCAACATTACTCCCTCTGTCCGCTTCCGCTTCCGGTTCCGATTTCGTTTTCAGTTTGCATTAGTCAGTCTTTGTAGTGTTGGTGGTATCTCCACGGATCTTAGGGGCGAATGGAAGGAACCCCAAACAATAAGTAACGAAACAAAAACGGTTAAATAAAATCAAAATCATATATTTAGCAACTTACAAACTATCAACTTAAGGTAGGTAAAATGAAATGAAATAAACATTTTCCAATTTCAAGTTCTCTTAAAGCTTCAAATGCGTATAACTCATGTTCCAATATCAGAATTGGTCTCTAAACAACATTGTGCAACTGTGTATTCGTGTGGCCTTCGGGTGTCCTGGGGATCTTGTATAATACATTCAAATGTGGCTGCGATTTGTGCTTTGAACAGTTCTCTCGGTTTGATCTCGTGGAAGCGCATTTTCGAATTAGAAATTAAGGTAAGATTAAAATAGAACACCGTGGTGTGCTCGCAGAATAATAGAATAAGACGAATACAAATATGACTCACACAATTCTACAAATTACAAATCATCACAAATCAACGCAAAACGCAAACGAAACGTCAAGTGTGCGCTGCCCAAATGGGTAGAAATTATACAATGCGTATTTGACTAAACATATATAAATATATATATCAATTAGACGAGTTAATATTATGACTCTGACTTAGTCTAGGCAAAGGATGAGTTGTCTGCTCCTGGCATAGATGGCAAAAAAGTTTACACAAACAGAGTTCGAAATCGACCTTCTCTTCACACACAAGAGTTCTCCGTAGTTGCTGTCTCCTCTGATATTTTGGTAGGTATCTCTTATAACTAAAATACATTATTAAAAATTAGTTTCGAATATTCGTAGTTGAATATATAAGTATGTTTTTTTTTTCTGATTTATCATTTCTTTCCTTCCCCTTTCCTTTAATTTTTCTCGCGCCTCGTTCGATTTCTCGTATAGCTTTCAATAATTTCCCTTAGTACACACTTATAGTAGGTATTCATATCTGAATGCAATTATATAGTATATTGTATGTATGTTTGGTTGCTGCTTGCATAGACAAGGTAAATATGCTTTCGAAGGGGCATTCTTTACGTAATAATTACTTGAAGTAGTTGGATATTCGTATGTGTATATGCGCAATATGGGCGCTATTCGCTCCGCCCTCCGCGTGTGTACTGATGATCTGTCTGAGTGTGTACCTGTGTGTGTCTGAGTGTCATTCAACTCCCACGCACCCCATGCCCTCGGAACACTAAGCTAAGCTGCCTCGCCCGACGGATGCAGGAGGGGCTTACAAATTACACTGCCATAGTATCGTAGGCTGTGAATCCTGCGCCATTTGTTTGTTGGAGTTGGAGTTGTTTTGGGCCGGCTTCGTTTCTGGTGGCGAGAAGACGGATGGGATTAGTGGTGAACTTTAAAGGTGGATTAATATGTATTAGGGCTGCAACCAAAGCATTGCAAAAAGGCGAAATTGGATGTTCTGGCTCCAATCTCGCCCCGGTAGCCGTGTCTTTATGTTCTGTTCGTGGTTTAACATAGTTTACTTCGGGTTTTCTTTGTTTTTTCTTTTCTTTTTGCAAGCTGAGGCCAAGCGCAAAGCTGCAATAAACAGTTAATACGAGTATTTATGGAAACACTTGATTATTTTGTGAACGGCAGATACATATGGTGTGGGATCTGCTTAGTTTGTCAAAGGATTTCAAAACATTCAACTGTGATTTGCTGTCAAACCAAAATCAAAACCAAATCAAATCAAGGACCAAACCAATCCAAATAAAATGAAAGTACACACGGAAACCAAGTGGAGGTATATAGAGGGTTATATATATAGTTAGTTAGTGGATGTGTGGGCATGCAAGGCATTCGTGATTAGTCACATTTAGTTGGGGTTAGTTCGGAACTTACAACTGTCGACGACTAGTGTCAGCGATCAGAATACCATTCACAAATACGAAATTAAACAAATGAACAAGAGGAGAGATTATTGATTGCGATTAGTGGGGGAACTGCATCAGAGTTTTACAATCAACACTTCTGTGCAATCGACTTGTGATTATCTATGGGCAGGTCTCTGCCGCGGTCTTACCTTTCAATCAGTTTACGCATCTCTTCGGTGGTGCGCTGATCTTTCGGTTGTGGGGATCGCTTCACTGCTGCGAGTTCAGCATTGGGGTTTCGAAATATTTGCAAAAGAAATTTGGTTGTGTGGTGCCCGAACCGATAGAGTATAGGGTATTATACAAATTTAATCATAAATTCCATAAAAGAAAGTAGAAAGAAAAATGAACGCAATGAACTTCAAATCAAAATTATCAAAATTGGCTTAGTACTAAAAATGATGAGTTTGGCGTCCCATCTGGAGTTAACTTCGTGCAGGAAACTTTGCCTTGAAATGAGTGTGGATCCCCCTTAACTATGGAACTTTGGCGGACCTCTAAGAGGTCGGAACATGCAGATTTCTAGTCACAGTGATTTGAGTTTAATTATCCCCTCGTTAGATACAAACATAGAAAACATTTAGGTACAAACGGTGGGTGCTCCATGAAGTGAAATGAAATGGAAAATGTGCAATTAAATCGGATCTTAAGGTTACAAAAATATATAAAAACGGTTAACCAAAACCAAAATAAACATTAAATAACTTAACTGTAAATGTACGGTAAAACGGTGATGTATTTTTCAAAAAATTGCTTAGCAAAACACAGCATGAATATTTATGGATGAGCGAGACAACCAAAAACCCTCTTTTAAGATGGTCATGACTCAAACTCAATGATCGCTGGAGAGCTCTTATGAATAAATAAGTGGGGTTGAAGGTGAACGAGAGGAGGGGCTCATGAGAAATCGAAGAATGGGCGGTGATCGGCTTTCGAATGATGATCGTGATAATCACACTAACTAACTCAACTTCGCAGGCTTGGATCACTCACCCTCATTGGAGTCTTCTGATTAATTTTACACAAAAATTTCGAAAAGATGGAATTGAGAAAGATGGCGAGTTTTTGATATTAAAATTATGACAGTCTCTCGAATGTATCGCAACGAACGTTAGATATAGTTATAAAGGCCTAATCTGGCCTGAGTCAAACCCGCAACTCACCTCCGTAGTTACCGCGGGGTCCGTGGTCGCGATCGCACTCTGCCTCTG
>JAEIHY010012904.1:0-30206 GCA_018904565.1 Drosophila tsacasi | reverse complement strand
GGGACAACTACTCCTTGTATTTTTTGCCGGCCGAGAATGGGAATGTGCCACTTTGCGGCCGCTAAAAGTGCACTTCGCTGTACTGAGATTTCGTCGGTATGCCAGCTGTTGTCAGTTGACAAGGGAAACGATTTGCTGGCGGGAGGAGCACTTTCTAGGCCAACAACCACACGAAAGGGGAAGTGGCTGTAGGATGTCGAGGTGGCAGTGGCTGGAGGATGTGGCTGTGGAAGCGGAGATGGACAGATGGACTACTTTGTGAGGCATTCAACTGGAGTAAATGGGAAATATATCAGGGGGGAGTTTTGGCCAAATAAAAGTGGCCATAAGCTGGGGAAATTTGTTTCCTGCCGAGATTCCATTTGAAACGTGCAAATATGTCAGCGAGGCGGAGATGTGGGTACCATAAAAAATAGAACGAGCTGTAGAAGGGTGATTTCTGCTAAGTGGAAAGTTTATTAGGGATTTTAAGGACTCAAAGTTGAAGCGTATAACTATAAATATTAATAATACTAAAATTTGACCATTAAAGAAATATAAATTTACGAATTCAGTTTACAAGAATCTATTTCTGGATTTTAGAGATTCAAATGTATTTATTTAAATAAATAAAATTAAAGAGCTTGCTACATAAATTACTAAAGTTGTACCAAATGATGCTATTAAATGTTTCAGACTAACAAATAATAATTTTTGACATAAGAGTAAATATGTGTAATAAAAAACTGTGCGATTACCATGCAAGATTAGCTTAAAATCTGCTTATTATATGTAAAGATGATAGCTTTCAACTTTAGCAAGTTCCCACAAACAGATAATAATAATTTAGAGCGCCCCCACTGCCAGATTCTTGTAAAAACAATCTTAAAAGATATATACATATATAGAGAGAGAGGGAAGTATTGTACGAATGGGAAGTTGAAGTTGAAATAAAATATTCAAAAACTTGGCTAACAAAAGGGGGCTGAAGCGCCGCGCGATAAGTCCCCTTTTCGTCGTCGATCTGCATATTTGCTCTGTCTGAGGCAGAATCCGCGGAATTTGAAATTCTAATTGCGCCACATCTCTCTGTACTGCCTGCATTTTCTGATGGAACGTTTCTTTCTTTATTTTCTCGCTTGCAGCTACTATCTGAATCACAATACGGCGCTGGTGAAGCTGCTCAAAAAGCTGGGGTCGCGGCCGATACCGCAGTGGCTCAAAGACGACCTGTCCACGGGCACGTGATAGCAACTCATCGGCGGCGGAGGAGCAGGACCAGGTGGAGGCGGCTCTGGAGGCGGCATTAAGTATCGCAAATTGCGGGCAAAACTCAGGAAACAGTTGCGTTGGCTGCATCTGGCGGCCGAGAGCGCTAAAAAGGCTCAGTCACAACGGCGACGAAGGCGTCACAACTGACAGGACGACGACGACGGGGAGGCGAAAGTAACCGAAGGAAGAAATACACTCGTTCCTGTTCTGAGTTCTTATTTTGATACATTTTGTGCAATCGGAATTGATGGGGTTAAAGCCAAGACAATATAATTATAACGCCGTATTATTTTAGGGCTTGTGGTTAGGTTTTTAGCAAATTTTTCATTAAAATGGAAACCATCTCTAAGACACTAATGTAAATATGTTTATTTAAATTTAAATGAACTTTTTTTTAATTGTGACATTTTATATAACATTTCTTTTAAACACTTGAGTATATATAAGTCTGAAAGGAATTACAAATTTGTATTTATATTCAAAAATGCAACTTTTCTAAAATTTATAGACTTTGAAGCAAAAGTTCGTAGTAATTGTGTTTATTTAATTAAAAAGTGAAGTAATTTTAACATTTTAAATCTTTACAATTTGAAAATATTTTGTCTGCATGGTTTATTTTTTATGAATCTTTTTCTTAGATTTTTATTTGTTCATTTTAAATAAAATTAATAATAACTATTAAAACCTAACAATAATATTGTGCCAAATGGTTTAAATGTTAAAGAGATTCAAATGGTTTACAAATAATAATTTGTATTATTTTAGCTTGAATGAAAATCAAAGAAATGCATTTGTTTTGTTTAAAATTAAGACAAAGAAATATTTTTAAAGCTAAGTTCCCAATTAAATGGATGGTTTCCCTGGAATAATTAATATTAATTAAGCAAAGAAATATCACAAGTCATATCTCTTTGTTTCCCTTACATTTCCCAAGTGTATTGAACCACAAAATCAATTTAAACATAAAATCAACCCCTTAATATGTATTAATTAACAACAAATATGTAAACCCTATTCATTCCGATTGCTCTTAATTACATCAAAAATGAAAACCAGAACGAGGACGAGTGAGTACAGAGCAGCTGTAGAAAAAAACTAGGATAGATTAAGGAGGGTATAAAATAACATAATTAGTCGCTTTAAAGTTTAAACATAAATGCATAAATCTTGTGTTTCGTTGCTATTGCAGCTAATTAATGTCACTGCAGTTGTCACTGCTGGAGTTGTACAGTTAAGAGTGCGTGTGTGTGGGAATGTTGTGTAAATAGGAGCGAGTGTGCGTATATTGTGTCTGCTGTTTGCGCATTATAAATTATCATAAATAATATCATGAGGCATCATGAATAAATGCATAAATGCGCTTTGTTAGTTGTTTAATGTTCATCAGTTGCTAATGGCCAGTTAAGCGCCTAATTATCCATAATCCAGAGCACTTTCGTTATTACCTCAGACACACCGAATTCAGCCTACTCTCTAAGTCTAAGCCCTCTCTAAGTCCATGCCAAAACTGTGAGATCTTCTGTAGCCAGCAGCTAAGTTAACGAAAGCCAGCGTAAATATCTGTACTAACTACGTGTTAATATATCTGACTAGCGACTAAGCGCCAGGCAGCTCCCTAGCCCTAAGTGTATCATAGATGTGTTTTAGCCTAAGCCACGAAGCTGCGTGCACGTGTGTAAAGCTCTAGTTGTAGTCCTAAGCACAGCGCCTAAGCAAAGCTCTACTGTATAGTTGGATATGTGCGTAACCGACGGAGGACTAGTTCAAGTTTAGATTCGTAATGCGACAATAATAAAAGCGAAAAATTATTGCAAATGTGAAAAGGTGTTGTTTATTTTCAAAAAAATTCGATTGGGGAGAGGTAAACTCAGTTTTTCACGAGCAACTCAAGGAATTTAATATTTTACATAAATACCAAGAAGTTTGATTTAAATTCTGGTTCCAAAGAAGTACGTTAATATCACCTAATTATTACTTTATATATTTTAGAATTTCGAATTTTACCATTTTTACATACATAATAATCTTCTACATTGCAACTACATACATCACATGTAGTGATTTAAAGCGACACGTAGAAATTTTTTTTTCAATGTATTTTTTAGCGCCATCTAGCGTCAATTTCAAAAATAACCGAAAAGTCTGGGAGCGCTGACACGGCTGGAAAGTCTGGCAACGCTGGTGACTCCAGCATGTGGTGTTGCCGGACTTTTGAGTCTAAAAGCCACCTTATCTTACAAGTATCATGCCTCTCAGAAACGCTAGATGTATCGGAAAAATAGCTAAAATTATGGCCGCGGCAGCTTAGCTATTTTCTGTTCAGTTCTGTTTTTTTTGGAACTGTTAGTCTGTTGAAATTTCAACTTTAAGATCTTAAATTTGTCACGAAGCGGACAAATTTGTATTCTTTTAAAATGTGAGTTTCTCTGAGTTTCTTTTTTTCCCTGCCAATTTCTCTATATCTCACTATCTCTCGCAAACTTTAGCTGTATTTCTCTATTTATCTCTCTTTCAATTCTCTCTACGTTTTTGACTAGATCTATCATTCTCTGCCTCTATCTAACTCCCTCTGCCTCTATCTATCTATTTCGCTCTATCTTTCTCTCTCTCTCTCTATAAATGTCCCCCTCTCTCCATATTCCCCTCTCTCTCTTTTTCTAATTCCCTATCTCTTTCTCAATTTTGCTCGATCTCTCTCTCTCTCTCTCTCTCTCTCTCTCTCTCGATCTATCTCTTTCTCTCTATCCATCTCTCACACCTATAAATAGAGGAGAATCTCCGGAACAGCCCCAGTCTCTCCGCGCCTTTCCACCCGTTCACATCTGTGTTAATATTCGTGTGTAATTAATTGTGTAAATAACTGTGTAAAGAACCTCCGCACTCGAAAGGACTTTATCATGGATGAATCTTGGCCAAGGCTGCGTGGGGCGATGAAAGTGTCCTCTACTGCGGGTAAGTCCGAACCAGAATTATTATCCTATATCCTATATATAAAGCTGATAACTCCGATCGATAAGCGCAAACAAATGTATTTATTTATATAAAGCTAACAATTGGTTATAAGATAAAAGCCAACTTATTAATTAAGAACATTAGGTGACATGGGCTACCGCTCGACTGGGTGGTTATTAGGCATTGAACTATGTTTTGTATAAGATTGGTTTTGTGGAGGAAGGGTTTTGTATAAGTTTGCTGTTGGGTTGGCTAGGAGTTCGATTGGGTTGTTGTAGGACATGTACTGGGAGCTGTCCAAGGTAGGCGCAGCCGCCAGAACGCATGCCAATATCTTAAGAACAATTTTTAATCTAAAACGAATCATCAAAAGATAAACGTATTCGTTGTTTAAAATATTGCTAGCAACTGTGCAAAATTTCATCTGTTTTCAAGTGAAGTAAAAAGAGCTTGGAAAAACAAAGAGAAGCTAAGGAAGAGATTTACAGAAGTTTAACAGCAAAGCAAACAAATTATCAAATGTTAACAGAAAAGAGAGTAAGAGAAAGCTTTGCTGGAGAAAAAAATGAGAGTAACGGCTTTCTTTGTATATTTCAGCTAAAGTGCCAACACTTCTGAGCAGTGATGTCATTTTTTTTTTTAACCAAAAAAAAGCTGAATTTGCAAAAATATAAAGCTGAAAAAAGCGGAATTCAATAAAAAAAAAGCTATGAAAAAAGCTGATACTTATAAATGTGCTAAAAATAACGATTTTGGTATTTAAAATAAGATCCTAAAGTTTAATTTTTACCCCAAATTCAATTACCATTTTTTTTTTTTTTTAATTTACCAGTCTTTGAAATATTGTCTTTTGATTTTATATTTATATTTTTGCGTCCCACTCAAAAATAAATTGAAAATATACGCCTAGGTGGCGGTGATGATAACAGTTCGAAAATAAAGATACAAATTTAGCAATAATGGCAATTTAAAAAAATAAGGAAAATAGCCTAATACATATTTAAAAATATTATATTTTTATTTAATTTAAAATTTTTTTCAGCATCTGATTTTTCAAAAAAGAGAAATTTTAGTGTGGAAAATGTCTAAGTGACAGCGATTAATTATAAACTCGCTCATACGCCTAGGTGGCCGCACTTTTTGATGATAGTTCGAAAATATAGATACAAATTTTGCAATAATGGCAATTTTAAAATAAGCGGAAAAAAGCCAGTAAATATTTTGAAAATTCCAGAATTCCCGCATCCCGCAATTTTTAAAATTCTCCCGCAGTCCGCATTAAAAAACCACCAGATTTGACGGGAAAAAAACGGAATTGGCAGCACTGCTTCTGAGTTTCTTTAAACATTTTCCATTTTCCAGCGAGCACACGCGTCGGATACTTGATGCCGCAAAGGAAACTTGAAACTGTGTTTACGTCCGTTTGTGTCGTGTCGGTTGTGTTAACAATTATTTAATTTTTATTGAATATCAAAGCTCGCATTATTGATATTTAATACTTGGCGGATAAAGAATAAAGCCGGTAATTATAGATGGCGCGTTGTGGAAATTAAAGAAAGCGGTTCAAATATATTGTATATACTGGATATAGCACGTGCTAACAGGTTCTCCGGTTACTCTCTTCAAAATTAATAAGGAATAATAGATAATACTTTTTTATTTTTTACCTCGCGTGTTTTGCCAACCGGCTTAAATTTGTCCAGAGAGAGAATTGAAAAAGAGAGTGCGAAGAGAGTGAAAAGAAAGGCCGCCGTTTAGTTTATAATTGTCATAAATTAAAGGCAGCCGCCAGCTATATCTTTCTATATAGTAGATAGTATTTAAAATTCCGTGTGCTCGTGGTGTTTTTCGTCATGTGAAAAAATATATGAAAATATATATATATATATGTAAATAACAGATGAAGAATCGCTGGGTAAAACCGGTAATTCTCTCTCCCCCATTCGCTTCTCCCTCCTATTTTTCACTCCTTTTTTGGCGCCCGTACTGCTCTCCGTTCTTTTTGTTGTTGGGCCTTGTTGCATTTATTCCTCTCGGCTCACAACATACTTTGTTTTAACACTCAAATTAAAAATAAATTACAAATTTAAGCCAAACAAAATGTTTGGAGTAAAGGAAATTCTCAGTGGTCTTTTTGCACACTTAAAATTCATTGAGTGTTAAAGTTTGGTTGGTCGGCGTTCGATGTACGAGAAAATGAAAACGGCACCGCTAAAAACTGCATTGTATACATTGTATATATATATTTTTACTGCGAGTGTTTGAGCCACAGCCAAAGAGAAGAGGCTATAGAATCGGTGGAAGTTCCGTTCATTACTCATTATTTACCTTTGCCACACCAAAAAAAATATAACCAGTGTTCTTGTGATTCACATCCTATCTGAAAATATATAGAGAAAGAGTGTATTTCGCGGTGTAGTGTCCAGTTCGAGCAGCAGAAATCATGTCCAGAAACAAGGCCGCCATGGTTAGCGCCTTCCGGCTGCTCCTCCGCCCGTCGCCCGCTCATAGGAATATTGCCCTGCGCCTGACCCCCGTCACGACCTTCGCCCTGGTAAGTACTACCGCCTCCCCCAATAGACTATCGACACCCCCGACAACTATCTAAATACCAAAGGGCAGAAACTAGCCGGGAAAAGCCGCGCTCCGGGGGAGCAGCATGGGAATCTATAAAAAAATACACGCTCTTGTTATTCACATGTGAATAAGCCCATGGAACAGACGAGGTTGAGGTAATAGCACCCATGACAGGTTGAGTCGCTTATCATTTTTGATAAAATAATAAAAGCTTTATGTATAGGGAGTAATGTATTTCGATGGTAAATTTGTTAATAATTTTGCATTTTTTTTTTACAAAAAAAAAAACGTTGTAAATATTTTGCAATAATTTTATTATTATTTTTCATTTTCCGAAATAATCAAAGATCTAAATCATACTTCTAGAGGCTATTTTCTAGCTCCCATGTGAGTAAAATTATAAGGGCTATTTTCTTGACCTCAGTTGTTCCACTGCAAATGTGTTTGAAGGGAGTATTTTCATTTATGTTACATTCCCATTGCCATATAGAAAAGATCCAACGTGCTTGTCTCGACCAATTTCTTATGTGTGGGTTTCGATATGTGGCACATGTTGTGCTTGGAAATTATTAAAATTTATGCAAAGAACCAGTCCGAAAATACAAAGTACAAACATACACACCCCTACATACCATGTGTATGTTTGTCTTTCGCAGCTGCCCATCTTTCTCTCACACTCGCTCTGCCCTGCAAATCGCGCTCTCCAAATCCAGCTCCAACTTTAACTCCAACTGCAACTCCAACTCTCTCCCACTCGGAATATATATAGCTCTCTCCCGGTGAGTTGTTCTTGCTTTTGAACTTGGCACCTGCGCGTCCTCTCTCTCCGCAGAAAAAAGGGCAAAGAAATAACAACAAAAACAGCTGTCAGAAATGTTTATCATCACATGACAAGATGAATGGGGAGGGGAGCCCACAAAAAAGGGGAGTGGAAGTGCCGTTGATATATGAGTGATTGTGGTAATTTTTTTCGTACCGAGAGAGGGTGAATTTGAGAACAATTAGCACTCGTTATGGCATCTCAGTTCTCTCAAAATCGTAGGTCATTGATTTAATTCGCTTTTGGATGAATCACTTTCATTATAGCGATGCTGGGGCTTATTTTTATTGACTAATTGTAATCGCAGCCTTATCAATAGGAATTTCAAAGCAAGTGAATCAGCAAAATATTCAGAGATTAAAGCTAAATAAAAGTTACGGTCAAGCTTGGCTAAGATGAATATTTTTATATTTGTATGTATACAGAAATACACCAAGTTTTTTTTCTTGAAACATAAATCCTCTTCTACCAATCAATATTTGATGAATATATATTTTTAAAATATATAAATATTTATCATCATTTTTACGGAGGTAAAACTGTAACGACCGGCGTTCTCTTTATCCTACTATTTCTTTTATGACAAACTCGATTTGCATACGAAATGATTAAATACGCCGTTATTTACTTGGCTCAAGTGTCGGCATGAGCGCGGGCGGCTCTTGAGCCTCTTTGTTTGCCCAACGGAGAGAGAGGGCGTGAGTGCTGATAGCAGCGGGAGAAATGGGAGAGATTTCGTAGCGGGATTATTTACATTTTAGCAGGTTATTTGTTCGACTTTTCGCTCACTTGCATCTGTGTGTGTGTCTCAATTTGCATTTGTTTCTTTTTTGCCCTTTGTTAGCTGATTAAAGCAAATAAGGTAACAAAAAAATGACAAGATAACGACTAACAATAAGAACACATGTGTTAAAAGGTAAAGGGTTAAGTCTCTATAAGCCTTTGTTTTCTTTTATGATTATATACATCACACTTTATATTTTGTATTATTATTTGCATATTTTTAAAATAGCATACTTGACTTGTTAAACTGAAATTGTATTTTAAAGAAATAATATTTTAAATTTCGATATTTTTATATGGAATATTTCTTTTTTCAAACAAAAGGAGATAATTTGTTTAATATTTATTATGGTCATTGTCCCGCTTTCTGGATTTATAAGCCGAGTTCTTGACCCGGTTAGCCAAATCTGTCATCTTAACGTGTCATATATAGTCTTTGTCTCTCAATTTAAAACACACGCCAACTGCCGATGGTTTCCGATTTCTTGACTGCGATTTAAAGCTAGCTCCCGAGGGGAAAAAAGTAAATAAAGTCTGAGGACAAGGCTAAAATAGCTTTGTATCTGAAAAGTACAAAAAATAACATCACTATTTCAGGGGGGGAAACTCCACTTTTTCGTTGTTCTTGGGGCAGAAAAACTTTTATTGGCGCCATTTGGTCTGCCGCACAACACCCATACACGCACACAAATAGACACATACAGACACACAGAACGTGTGTTGTTACATCTCCCTTTCCCTATTTTCCCCCGAAAATCCGATTCCTGCTGTCTCTTTCCGGCATTTCCTTTTCAATGGGATTTTTGGCTTGCCCTCGAATTTCTGGTTTTTGCATTTTGTTTCTATTTGCTCTCCTATATTCCTGTTTCCGATTCGCTCGAAAGGGGCGCTGGGGCGTGGCACCACACTCACACATATGCGAAACAGCAAGGGTTTGGCAAATAGGATGCGAATTTTTTTAAGGTTTAAAACAAAAATCTACAAAATGATCCATCAATTGGCAATTCTTATTACTTATTTAACTTTATAGGTTAAAGTCGATCACATTTTTTGAGTATCCGATTTTAAAAACTTGTTTATTATTTATATCGTATTTATTATTGGGTTTTTATTTATATTCTTACCCCTTTGCTATTGTCTCAACCGGGCCTGTTTACAAACAAGAATTTTCTCTCCCGGCCAAAAATTATTTTTCGTGCTGCCACAAAAGGGGTCGATGGGCGATCAATTGATATTTGATTAAAAATACAAGTGCCATGATTCTGGCTTTGGGAACCGGCTTTATTTGTGCACATCTCCATGTGCAAGCTCGGGCAATAAAGTCTGGCAAATAAAAGCCACGAAGTACGAGTATTTATGCAAATGGAATTCATCATATCCAAAGTAAGCCCCTGCAGGTATATATATTTATATTGCACATAGTGCAGCCAAAGGTCAGCGGCTTAAAGCCAGGGCTTATGGTCATTCGTTGCACATTGTAGCTCTGGTAGTTTTTGCTAAAGCTTCTCATTAAATCAGGCTTTGCAAGTGATACTTAAAATTCACTTTTCTGCAGCGGAAATTTCTCTCCTTGCCAGCACACTTTTGAACTTTTTATGGTTTAAGTTTGCGGACAGTTTTGGTATTATATTTGTATAATATTGCAGTATGCAGGAAATTCCTAAAACCTCAAATTTATAATAAATCTGTTGAGTTTAAGATGATAAACTTTAAAATTAAATCATTTTAAGTCAAAATAATTAAAATTATGCGGTTAAACTATTCAACTGGGTAACTATTAATTATGATAATATTTCATTAAAAATATAATTTTTCTTTTATAAAGGAATTTATACTTTTTCTATATACTTATATTTAATATCCTTTTAAGAAGAGTTTCTCTCAGTTATCCGCAAATTTTTCTCTTACTTCTCAAGTTACCTTAAAAAACTTGTACGCCCTTCTCTGCGCTTCTCACAAACACTTCCTAAGAACCACCCTTCTCTGCGATTCTCATAAATACTACCTTAGGGGTGGAACCACTCCTGCCACTAAGCCTAGATTTTCAATCTTTCCAAGCCTCATTTAACCTCATTCGCAAGTTTTTGGCCGCTAATTCCCCTCAAAAGTCAAAGTTATCCTTGCCAACTTAAGTAGGCAGAGAAAAACACTCTGCTTATCAGCAGTTTGTCCTTGACTTTTTCTAATCCACTTCTCGAGTACTATCAACTATTGTTTGATCAGCAAGTTTTTGCGGCCCTCACCTTAGGGCCTCTTCACCAAGCATTCGACTTAACCCGTACACAAACAGGCAGGCCGCAGAAAATCTGCATAATATGGGAGAGGGGGCTTTGCTCCGACACCACCAACCAACCCACCACCCACCATCATCCTCAGGACATTATCCTTCTCCGCAGGACTCTGCCCGTGCCTTGCAAACTTGTGCACGTTCTGGCACGTTTATCTGCGCTGCGGAATCTTTGCTTAGCTATCAGGGGAAAACCGAAAAGCAAATTTCTCCACCAGACGTTGCAAAAATATTTGCATACTACATATATGCAAGGATATATTTTAAGCGGAGAACGAGGCCCGGATTATACGCGTAATTAATGCCATCGTAAAGTAGGGAAGGGAGCAGCAAGAGAGGGACTTCATTAGGGCCTGTCGCTGGCGCTTCATCAGCAGATCTTAAAGTTATGCCTCCGAAATTGCCGGCATAACTTGCTGGTAATAAGTATTCGACTGACAAATAGCTAAAAGCCTGAACATCTCGGGGCCATACATTAAACTTACACTTTTCGAAATGTGTGAAGTCGGGATTTAACTTAAATTTAATGCACTTGGTAAGTTTTAGGGAACTTGGTAACTTTTGTTAGGCTGACTTTGAACATAAGCCAGAATAGGTCTTTGCGAAGAAACAGGAGCGAATAATAAAGTTATTTTTACAATTAAAATACAAAAATAAAAATAAGAAAGCTTGCTTGCAAAGAAGCTTATTAATTTATATTTATTTTCGTAGCAGAATAACCAAAGTGAAACGCTTAAAGCTTTATTTTTGTCTGTGCCTTAATTCAAGGCAATTATTTGCTTGATTTAGTTATCTAATAACTGAAGTGGTCTGAAATTAAATGACTCTTATCTGTCATCGCAGTGTATTCATATTTGTGTATATCTTTCGACCATCTCCCCCGCCTGGTAGCCATGGCAATAGTAATATAACTTTAGCGAACTTAGCCTTTGCGTGCTGTGGCCACTACTGCTGCCCTGCTCTTGACTTTTGGTGTGGCGAGGCGCCAATAGCCACCCCGCATGTTATCCCCACTACAACTAGTCAAATAAAACCCTCCCTTTTCGCCAAAGTTAAGCCCCCTTTTCGCCATACTCGCCGCAGTCCACAGTTAAACTCCCCTTTGGATTCCTAAACTCCAAAGATAAACCCCCATTCTCCACTTGTCGGTTTCAATGTTCGCTTTGATGTTTATCTAATGACTCTGCACCGAGCTGGCCTGCATGTGTACCTAATGGATACAAGTGGCCGAAAGCCCTCTTTCTATCCCGATTTCACCCCGCCACCCCCTACACTTGTAATCTAATCCCAAGCGAAACTATTTACAGTGCAGGTTAAACTGTGAGCGCCAGCGGAGGGAGAGTGCAGTGCACATTTTTCCCCCAAGCTCGTTATCAATTTCGTGGGCGCTTAACCCGCTCTGTGATAGCACTTATCAGCACTCATTCGTGTATGTAGTATAGAATCACTATAGAAATGCTCAATTTAAAATACATAACTCACTTGACGAGGCCACGCGACCGGTCTGCGGTCTGTGTAAATAAATCGCTTGTTATATTTACAATAACCCAGCCCACAAATCGATTTAACGAATTCAGGGGCAACTCTCTGTATTGGCGCCATAAAAAGATTTCAATGTTTGTCAGCGTAATTCTGCGGAAAGCCACTCGTAGCACCCGTGTTTGTGCACTGATTTTAATTCAATATAATAATGTAATTCAAAGATAATGCAAACAGTGGAAACAGGGGAAAAAGTGGCTACCTAAATTATTTAGCAAATATTTGTGGTCTTCGTGCGCCACTTTGCCAATCTCTGAATACATTTTTCAGACAATTTAAAGCTTAAACAAAGGGAAGAGTGCCTAGGCACCCTCCCAGAGTGAACCGCATAAAAAGGTTCGTTATTAATTCAGGCCATGTCTAAGGCTCAACGGGTGAGTTCTGGTCCCAGGAAATGGTTCCCAGGTTCCCAACCGGAGTTCTCGAGTGTCAGCTGCTGCTGTTTTGAAGGCGCAAGTTCTCCTGTTCTCCTATTATATGCAAATTTCGTTGCGCTCCACGGGCTGGACGGGCGCGTAGCGAGCTGCCTCAAAAATGAGCTACATAAATTTATTTTTCGTGTCCCCATACCCTGGCTAAAGGTTGGCCTAATATCCACTTAAGTTTGTCAAACGGCTGGCAAGTAGGGATTTAAGTGACAAATACAAGTGGGTTACTTAACGGGCTGGGCGAGATGCTCTTTTGGTTTCTACATAATTTATTTGCGGGCCTGGATAATCTTTAATTAGGTTTTAAATATGAATAAATAAAACACGCCGAGTAAACAGCTAAATATTAATAAATAAAATATGAAAGGTAATGAGTAAATTATCAAATATTTAAAAAATGAAAATTTTCAACTTAAACCTTGTCGTTTTATGTCTTTTTTTTTATATATTTACCTTGGGCATGGCTCATTGCCTCTCCATTAAAAATACATTGATTACTTGCAGCTAGGTCCTGGTGAAAATACCCATTTTTTCTTGTCTCCCTTCTAGTTTATTTTTGCCATAAAAAAGGGACTGCATAATGTGGTTTCCATGCAGCTTTTCAGTAAATGGGCCTCTCAACAAGCGGTTGTCGCCTCCTAATTAGACTGGGAAGCGGTCCTCGTCCTCTTTTTGTTTTTAAACAACCATTGGGGCGTGGCTGTGTCCTTTTTTTTTGCCTTATTTTATCGCTTTTTCTCCAAAGTGTTAATTGTATTATAATCAAAATTAAAATTACTCGCACTTGCTGGGCTTGTTGGAAGGTCGTGTCCTGGAAACTGCTCATGCACATGGCCAAGCTACTTTCAAAAGAAAACACACACTCACGTACAGAAGTCCTTTGTGAGGGAAAATGTGAAGGAACATATATTTGCGAGCGGCTTTTCAAGGCAGCTGGCAGCTGGATTTTTCCTTTGGCGGCGAGAGAAAGTAATTTTTATGCAAGGAGAATATTATGTTAAAGTAGAAGAACCTTCTCCCGACGCTACGCTTCTTAGTGTGTGCATCCTTTTTAGGGTGGGTTTTGCCTAGCATCTCCAGTGAAGTTTGACGGGGCTTAGGTGAATATATTCCAGTCACTAATTAAAGCCGAACAGCATCCATTCCGACTGGTTGTTAGACTCGTACATCGGCCCCGGGCTAATGAGCCATTATTTTGAGTGAGTAATGCAATTACTGAGTTGGTTTTTATGTTGGCTGATTACACTGGGAATAAAATTGGGGGTATCTTGTACATTAGTTAATTTATTAATTGAAATATCATAAATATATTATATTTGATTCATATTTTTTTATTTAAAATACTATCTACAATCTACCATTTACTATTTTATGAAACTTCTCTTGAGGTCTTTCTCAGTGCACTGTCTTATCCCGACTCGTGATTCCTGTCTGCGGTTATGTGCTTAACCCACAAGTTTATGTTTTCCTGCTTTGTTGGGCTTCGTATTGAATGGCCCAAGCTTTTAGTGGCTCAATTTGTAGCAGCTTTTTCCACTCTCCCTGCCGTGCGTTCTATATGTTCGTTGTACATCCTACATTGCTTTTCCTTGTGCATTATTTACCGATGGCAGTCCATCACCTGAGGCCACAGACTCTCCTATGAATATGGAATATTTGTAATTGAAATTCTGTTGGCCCCAGGGAACACAGGAACCCAGAAAAACGAGGGTGTAAATGTGCTACTATGGAGGAGGCGCCTTGTGGGAATTTTTCCCTCCCCTGCTTGGCCCCTTTTTTCCCCCATTTTTGCAATTACAATTAAAGCTTAATTAACTTGAATTTCGTATAACCCTGCTTATTATTAATTAACTGCGTGTGAGTGACACATAAGGCTGCGGCTCCTTTCCTCCTGTAACACTTTGCTAATTTGCTTGTAATTGGATCAATGAAAGAAATGCAATTTCATTTATTTACCCGGGCTAAGTTTCCATTACCGAAATTGGCTGAATAAACAAACAAACCCGGAGGCCAGACGCTCACGTAATATTGCGTATACGCAATTTAAATGAACTCACAACTCGAAGAAGACTCGAAACAATTCCCCCAACATGCATTTAAAGTGAAGTAAAACGCTTACAGATGGGCATATAAAACTCTCCTTTTTAAGTGAGACAGTTTTTTGGGCCAAGTCCTTAAGGGAAGCGAAGGGAACTTTACATAAAATGGCCTACACAAGAAAGGGGTATGAGGTAAACTTTTTGCCGTCGTCAGCAGAAGTTTTTTATGAATAAACAGATGTGGGGGTAATAGTAGGAATTAATTTTTTCTTTTTATAATTGAGGCATTTAATATTTTCTTGGGAATCATTTTCCAAAGCAAGGTATTTAATTAGTAAGTTATGCAAAATTATATATACTGTAATTAAGTATATATACTGTCTAGCTAACCCTAAAGATAAGAGCAATCAACCAGAAAAACTACACTACAAAGGTTTATGACTTAATACTGTCTGGTCCACCCCTGAAGGCGTATTAATTCTTTTACGGCCATATTCATGTCAGTTAGCCAGTTAGACAGTTGTGCCTATATGCCAGCTATTACCACCACGTCTCTTTCTGGCTACCTATGAGTTATGAGAGCGGCGACAAATTTCTGGCACTCTTTCTTCTGTGAAATGAAATGAAAAAATGTCTATTTCCATTTGGTGCGCTGTGTGTATCTTTGACTCTATATATCTTTCGATATGTATGTGCGCCAACACACACTAATTTTAGTCTGTCTCGCTTGTCTCTTTCCTGAGCTTTTATCTGCCCCAACATTTCTCTCTCTGTATCTGATGATTTCTGTGTATATACACTACTTGTTTATCATTTTTCTATTTTTTCTGTTTCTGTTTTTGCTTTTTTCGCCCGCTAAATATTTACTTGCTGAAAATCTTGGCTATTCTAGCGAAAGAAAACCCTCAGACGCGCCGCTGAGCATGTGTCTAATTTATTAGCTCTCTCCCCGCTTTCCTTTTAATATATTTATAGAAATTTATTGACGTGGCTTGGAGAGATGTCTGTTCTTGTTGCGAGGATACGGGGATTTTTCATCACCTCCAGTGGCGTGGCGATGGTTTATCCTGTTTGTCCTCGCTTCGATCCTCCAATGTCGTTCCACTAATCTTATTTTCTCGACGCTTGTCCGTTTTATTTTTATGATTCATTGCATAGCTGCCTCAATTGCTAAATAATAAATGGACTGGGCCAGGACGAGGCATTCCTCCTCTCCCATTTTAGGAGCCATAAAATATATAATATTTGCGCGAAACACGAATTGCATTTCATCCGCGGCAAAGCTGACAAATTGCTTTGATGGGATTCATTATTCCATTTGGCCAAGGGCTTAACGAGCTCATTCAGAGACAATCAAACGCGGGAAGAACAATATGTTTTTCTTGGCTGAAAGCCCGCGGAATGCACCACTTGACACGCGACGGCAACGAAGGGCTGAAAGGAGAGTCTTTGTCTTGGATTTTCCACCATTCTCTTGTTTTAGAAAATGCTTACTTGCTCGACATGCGGAAGCGGAGGTTTCTTAAAATTAAATTTTAATCAATTTGGAATTTTGGGCTTAAAACTTTTCACCAAAGTTTTTACACTCTTTAAATGGAAAGGAAGCCTCTACAAAAATATGAAAAGTAATTTGAAACATTCAAGACAGGACTCAAGACGGGCCTTAAAAAGTTTCCAAAAAGAAATGAAAATGTTATGCAAATTACACGAATCTGTGTAATTTTATTTTTATCTCTAATGTGAGGCGACTTTTTCTTGGCTGTTTTTTGGGTAAAATTCCAGACGAAAAAGATTTGAGGAACCCGGAGAGACATCCACTTGGCCGGCCTTTGTTTATTGTTATTGTGCCCCAGCCCATGCACTTGCTTTTCTCTATTCCGAGACCGAGAGCCTTTGTCATGTCAGGAGATCTCCATTCTGCTCCTGTCCTGGCTTTCTGTTTTCCCCTAGACTTCGTGTCGTGTCCTGTGACGTGTCTTGTGTTTTTCTATGCACTTGAAGGAATTAGTTTGAACCTTAGCAGGGAGAGAAAATATTTGTTTAGGATGTAAAGTATTTACCTTAGGTAGAGGTGGGTGTGACAGCCTTTGGTTATTTTTTAAGACATGACATGACAAGTCTTTATTTATTTTATAACTTAAAAAAAAAACCTAGCCTTCTTATTTGTATATTCAGGCAGGTCTTAAAGATTATCTTTTAAGAAAATAATGACCTAACCGAAATAACACAAATATATGTTTAAATTGCAAGTAAAATGTATTTCAATTTTAACAAATAAAATTAAATAAAAAATGTCTTAAATAATATTTCGACAGCTAATTTATTTTTAAGAAGAATGCTTTTATTATATAAACTTAAATTTAAACATCTTTTAAGACCTCTCAATAAATGTCTTTGCTTTCAAATTAAATATTTTAAATAACTAACCACTTAAAATAAATAAAACTCAAGTTCCTCCGCCCCTTGAAACTGCTTTTAACATCCTTTTTATTTGCGAGAAATGCAAATTTCTTAGACTCAAATTTAGTGGCGGTTCTTAGGCATCCATGAATTCTTTTATTCCGAGTGTGAGCCTAGGCTTGGGCGCCGCACGTGGCCACATTGTCGGGGGCTCATTAAGAGGCAATTGCTGCAACATGTCGCAGACAAAGTCCAAGGCTGTTTATGTTTGCATAGTGCGGCTGTCGCTGCCTTTTGTTTATTGTTTAAAGCTGCCCCACAGCACGAATTAACTTTAAATTATTTGACTCAAGTGCGGGCAACTTGCTCCGCAGCAGGTGTAATTTATGAAATTACATTTTCATTTTCATTTTCTTGAGCTGCGCGAGGGAAAAGCTGAGCTAAGCCGTGCTGAGCTGAGCTGCGATTTCAATTTATTTGGACGATCGTAAAGGAAAACTGTTTGCCACCAGCAACCACCAGCCAAGTCTGTGGCATACTCTCGGGCTGAGACTGAAAACGAGATGGTTTCTGGGGTTTTGGGCTGTCGGAGCTTGTTAAATTTATGTGCCGCCTAATGTTTCATTTGCTTTTGCTTGTCGGTGCCGGGCAAGTTTTTAACATTTGATGCCGACTGACAGCTCGTCGGGGGTCATAACTTTTAGCCGGCTTCGAAACTCGATTTGCGAAGGGAAAACTCAGCCTGAAACTCGGACCAACTGTCCTCGAAGTTGTCACAAATGTCCTGTGCTTTTGTCAAGGCTCCCCCAGGGAGACACCCAGAGTCCATCAATAATGCGCCTCGCCAACAAATCACAAAAGTTTTTTGCGGCCGCAACGGCAAACACCATTTGATCTATGGTTTTAGGGGCAGTGCTGGGCGTGGCTGTGCAATTTATTTGCCATTTAAATTTCAATTACTCGACGGGGGCTGACACACACTTGACTTTGTTATATTTTTTAGAATTTCTATCCAGCATTGAATTATTGAAGACCCCCGATTGGAGGCGAGCGTGAAATCCAATCAGCAAAAGTTTGAATCGGCGCACAGCGCGTGCACAGAATATGAGAAAAGCCGCAGTTCCCAGGTCGGGTCTAAACACACGTACATATATGTTGTATAAATATATATATATATATCTTTATGCTTGCAAAACCACACAAACACACACAACAGACACTTGGACGGCTGCTGCCAAAATTATGCAATGGTTAGTTCGGGTTTTCCGCGGGAGGTTCGTTAATCGGGGCTGTAAATAAAGAAGGAAAGAGGTCGAGAATATTAACAATAACTTTTTTGCTATTTAATTTTATTTATTAGACATTTTTTTCAACTTGTTTTATACTTTTTAAAACCAATATATTGAAGAGAACTTCCTTAGATACAATAAATAGAAAAACTACCTCCCATTTAAAATGGAAAAATTACTTTTCAGTAGCTTATAAACTTTTAATATAGTTTGACTTAAGTAAACGTTTGATATTTCACAGCCATCATCTTTATGTCTAAAGTTAGGAAATGAAATGTTTTATTCATAAATTGTAATAAAATGAAGTTCATAGCCTTAACAGAGTAAACTAGGCCTCCGAAATGCTGTTGACTTTTGGAGAACGGTTGGCAGGTTAGGGAATTAAATATTTATATCTTTTATAGCCGGATTTTATGCTTTAAACTTGAAACATTTGACAATTGGGAAATCCCATCCCGCTTCACATACCTCGCTTTGACAAGGTAAACGGTTACAGTTTCGATTTTCTCTCTTGCTCCCTTGTGTGATTACTCATACGCCGCGTTGTCGTTGGCAAAAAAGGGAAATAAAAACGAATAAGAAAAAGTTGTTAAAGAAAAGCGGCAGATGTGTAGACGAGGGCGAGGAGATTTTGGGTTAAATCTCTCTCGCCGGCTATATGTAGCCGGGTGTGCCTTAACAATAACTGTATTTACGCATCCCATTTTCCATTTCAATTTCCTCTCTTCCCCCTTTCCTCTCCACTTTTATATGTTTTGGTCTTTGTTTTGAGTGTGACTCCTCGTTGTCGTTCTCGTCTCGTCCCTCGTTATGGGGAGCACGTGATTTCACTGGGGAGCATTTTAACTTAATTAGGTCCTGGCTGAAACATGCAAAGAATGCCAGTCTAAAAAATGGGCGTACAGAGGGAGGGAGTTCTTTAGCGAGGAATGCGAGCAATGTACTCCAGGGTGGACCAGGTTTATGGCTTTATTTGTTGGGATGTGAAGCATTAGAAAGCGTAGATAGACATATAAAGAATATTTCTTAAAGGTAATAAAATTAGAAAAATTATTAATCCATTTTTAAATACGCTGAAGAACGTTAGAGCTGAATTTTCAACTAAATTTCTACGGAGCTTGTATATACTGTCCTAGGTATAATCAGAATCAAACTCATTAAATTTCCTTAAATACAGCAGACAGCAAAGTATGAAGGTTCACCCCACCAAGTACACACCCGTAAAGTCGCATAATCATTATTCGCACACGCACACCGACCGAGATGTTATCGTCCTACTTTAAGGTGGTGGCCGCATATATGACCTATAATTTTCCCCTTCTCGTATGAGCTCTTTTCTGCCAGTTGAAAGATCTATGGGCAATTTAAGCCACAATCAATAATGCGAAATGGAGTCATTAATGTTAATTTGCAAATATTCTGCTCTTGCCTTCCCCCTCTCCCGCAGCACCTACGTCCGGGTCATGAGCTCCAGCAGCACAGAAGCTTCGCTTCCACGGCGGACGACGATGATGGCAAAAAGTCGGACAAACATAAAACGCAGCTGAATTCTGGAGGTGAGTTTCCAGGGGGTTTCCCTTGTATGCTGCGCAATATTTACCTTTGAAATATTTCGTAAATATTTTCTTTTAATGCGGAAAGCTGATTGAAGGTTGTCAAATCTTCTCGAGGGTTGTGCTTTTGGGGGTAATTTTTAAGCATATCAATCATATTTCCAATCGCAGATCACAGTTCAAGTCAGAAGAAAGCCAATCAACACCGGGATAAGAGCCAGAAAGATGGCACTTCCCATGATTTAAACCAACCATTTTTTCCACTGGAAAAGCTCAAGGAACTGCTTGAATGGGCACTAAAAACTTTAAACCAAGCGGATCAAAAAATTCTAGAAATGAGGAAAGCTAAAAAAAATAAAACAAGAACGTATATTGAAACGAAAGAAAATTTGGCAAAAGCAATAGAAAGAAAAGATTTATGTCGCCATCGAAGGTACAGAAGGAACCGCTTAAAAAAGTTTCGGGAAAGCGAATTTTGTGAGTTGTTTGCACATCTTAGGAAAGTTATAGTTTTAATTATTGCCTGTTTCATGAAAGGTAAACTGAAGCCGTTCAAGAAAGGATTAGTTAATAGGAGAAGAAAAAAGAAGAGGCTGCGGTGTCATGGGAAGAAAACTAAAATGAAAAATGGTCAAGGTAGGAATAATAAACTTTTTAATAAGATTTCTCAAACAAGAACAAGATTTTCCAACTGATTAATTACTCTCACATTTCAATCAATAAAACACCTCCGCTCTCTAATCACCTAATTACTAGACCATTTTCAATTTTCTGCTCCAGCCTTTACGTGTATTTGTCATCTGTTTGCTTTGACTATAAATAATCGATTAATTAAAGATTAGTGGGTCCAATTAGTGGGCATTGCGGTCACTTTATGTCCCAATGAACCATTCCAAATCTCATAATATATAGTTAGTTTTTTGCATAATGAATAATTGGGGCCGACAGCTGTCACAGAGCTAGTTAAATAAATTGCTCATTTATTTATTGACATAAATTTATAATGTACAGGTGAACAAATGTCTTCGCTTGCGAATTATACATAATATATATATTTAAATAATTATAAATCATACTTTGGATAGCTGTTATTGCGTAATCTTTTGGCTTTACCTGTAAAGCTAGCTAAATAAGGCTACTAACTAAGGTAACCAAAACCCCAAGAAGTTTCCAATTGAGCATTTCCGTTTCCGTTTCACATCTTGTCGTCCAGGCTGTCGTACAGCTCCCCATCGGTGGCTACCTTTTCGGGGACCTCCTCTGGTGGCGGCGGGGGCTCCTTGCTTGGATCATAAACCTCAAACTCCTCGAACTCGATCTCGTCGTATTTGCGCCTCTCATAGATGCTCTTATCGTTGGCTACATAGTGACGAACCACGGTCTTGTCCACCACCGAGTTGTTGCTGCTGCTGGCATTGCTCAGCCGGCGTTCGGGGGGATTGTGAGCAGGAACGGGAGCCGAAGAGGCCATCAAAGCCTGGCTGTTCACCTGCGGGTGTATCTCCACGGGAACTATGATTTGCGGCCTGTCATTTGGCGCAACGACCTTCGTCGGTTTGATGGCCTTTGTCACGGAAGGAATCTCCAAACCATTCTCCTTTGATTCACCACCTCCTCCGAACTTTCTTCCAATTTTTTGTGGCGGAAATTCGATGGGCTTGCCCTTGGGAGGATTCGCTGGATGATGTGTGCTGGTGCCGGGTGTGGTTGTGGCCTTAACCAGCGTGTAGGCCAAGTCCACGTTTTTATTGCGACAAACTTTGCTGCCGGCAACAGCTGGGGGAGCAGGGCCTGGCTGATTCTCGAGGCGTATGTTCATGGCCTGGCTTTCGTAGAGCACCGCCTCCTCTTCCTGCTCTTCCGCCTTGTGTCGGCCATAACCGTTCTCTGGCTGGCCATTAAAGTTTTCAGCCTTCTCGAGATCCTCCCGGGGCATGTCCCCGAACACATTGATGTGATTATTTACTGTCACTTGGCGTCGCGCCACCATGGGGATTATCCTCTCCTCCTCCTCCTCGGGGTATCTCCTTTCCGCCGGTATCTGGCTCTGGCTGTTGATGGTCAGCTGGTCATCGCTGACATCCATCTGATTTGCCTCGAAGTGATGGACCATTTTGCGCACAACTTCGCTATCGGCGCCGAGCTCATCTTCCCCGCCTGTGCCGGCCAACTCCAGGCGGCTGCTGCAGCTGTTGGACTTGACCAACTTGAATTTGATGCCTGGGGATGCACAGGAAGAAACAAGCATCATGTTAGTAATGTTTATGTGTAGGATAAAGTATTTTATGCCAGTTTTTTATAGTGGGGAATTAATGGTTTTGTTTGCCATATAAATATAAAAAGACGTAATTTTATCATGCAAATTTTTCTCCAAGTGAAACCCCTCAATGGTTATGGCCAGGACCCTCTCTTTACCCACCTTGATACGAGTCCTGCTGCTGCTGCTGCTCGTCTGCCGCAGTCTGCTGTTTGCTTTGCAATCGATGCTCGCATCTCTCGCTCGGCAGGCACACATTGCAGGCCTCGATTTGACGGACTCGGGAGCGGGTTCCATTTGCCAATCCATTTTGCTGCGTTTGACTGAGACTCCCCTTTGTGGGCGGTGGCACCGCCTGGCTCGTTGTGGTCTTCTCCAGGACCCGGCCTCCATAGTAGGTGACAGTTGAGCCGCACTCCCTTATCTTGGCCAGCACGTCCTGACGGGCGAACAAAGAGAAAGGAAAAGATTAGTCGGCGGGTCTGTCATCAAGGGCTAATGGTCCATAAAGCCACACGCAAAAGGACCGCACCCGAAAAAGGCTATGCACTTGGGGAAAATATATATAACTGATCTATAGATTAAAGAGAGAATTTAAGATATTTCACAATGAAAAATGTTGCATATATTCCCTAATTTATTCATTACCCCTTAATTATATTTATAATCACTTTTCTACCTTAGACCCGACTTTATAAAATTACTAATTAAGCAAATGAATATTTCTACCTTATAAGAAGCTCACACTTTCTTCCCGTGTACTCACATTGCTGACGTAATAGTTCTCGCACATATCCTGCTCCACATCCTCCTCATACTGCTCCTCCTGCTCGTCATCCTCCTCGTCCTGCTGCTCGCCTTGCCCCAAATTATTTTCATAAATCTGCCGATACAGGGACTCATTGGCTCCGCCAGGACACCAGGTGCGTCGGTTGGCGAACTTGGCTCGGGCCTTGGCATTGGCCGCATTGCTATTGTGCCGCCTGACCACGTCCTGGACGTGTACATCCTTGCAGGCCATCACGGGTGTCTCCTGATGGTGGTGCTGATACTCGCCGCAGGGCGAGCTCAAATCCCCGCTGGAAATGCCACTCGATAGACTGGCATTGTCCCAGTGCTTGGCCTTGTGCTCTTCGAGCAGCTCCATGCCCTTGGGCTGCTCCTGGCTGCCGCCGTAGCTGGTGTCTATGGTGAGGTATCGATAGCCACGAGCACGCCGGGTTTTGGGACTCAGCTGGCAGGCGGAGCCTCCGAATTTCTGCTGCGATTGCACGAGTAAACCCTGGCCGGGAGTGGGCAGGACATTCTGCTCGAAGAAGCGCCTCACATTGCGAACTGTATCCGGATCGGGGAGCTCATCCTCGTAGAGTTCCCTGTTGACCCTGACGGGCTGATAGAAGAAGTGCCTCTTGGTTGCAGCTCCTCCTCCGATTTGTCGTTGTCGCTGTTTTCTTGGCTGGGAACCACCGCCGGTGGCATTAACTGCCCTTGGTGGCTTTGGTGGCGGCACAGTGGTCGTCGTGATGGGGTTAATACCCACCTGCAGGGGACGCTCTATCTTGGTCCTCACGGGCTCCACAATGACCACATTGTTGTTGCTCAGCAGCTCCTGAAAGCTGTACTCCTGCAGGTACTGAATGAGGCCATCGAACTGAGCCTCCTTCTTGTTCCGCGTGGCCAGGATGTTGCTCCGTATCAGTTGCTGCGACTTCAGTACCTTGTAGCGGATGTGATCGAATTGATCCTGGTCCTCGTCCTGGTCCTCATCCTGATCGATGGCTGCCTTCACAATGGTGGCCTTCTGTGAGCCCTCGCCCAGTTCCACAATCTCAATGGAGGGCGGCGGCATCATGCTGCAGAAATCGTTATTCACCGGGGCTTTATCTTGGCTGAAAGCCTTGGTCTCGCCACCCAACTGGAAGTGAACGCCTGGCTGGGTCTCCCCTGGCTTCGCCTCCTCGGGTTTCACAGCTTCCGCTGGTTCATTGCCCGCCAGTTTGTTCCAATAGCATCGGACTGCATCAACTTTCTGCATATATTCATTAGCCGGGGCTCCGCTACCAGAACTAATTGTGCTGGCCAAGCTTCGGGCGCTGCTCCTTCGTCGCAGGGCGCCACCAGCTGCTCCTCCTTGAGTGCCCCCGCGGCCATCCACAACGTGCAGTATCTGAGGTCGTGACATTTTGCCCCGGGAAAAGCTCGAGGCGGAGTCTCCGCAGATGCCGTTGGTGGCGGTGGCCAAAACCTTGACAGGCCGGGCCTTGTAAATCGGAGCACCGCTGCTGAGGATGCGGTGCACCAAGGGCTTGCTGCCACTCGAGGAGCTCAGCGAGCGTCGCAGGGAGCGCTGGCTGGTGGGATTGCCACTTGAGTTTGAATTTGAGTTTGGGATTGCTTTGGGGCCGGGATTAATTCCCCGCTTGACTTGTTGCTGCTGGCTCTTGCTCTGTTCCGCGATGGCCTCCTTTTGGATGATATTGTTCTGGGCGTCGGTGACAATGATGTGGAAGGATGAAGATGGCGGCGCCGGCTTCGCTTGTTCCTGTCGCTCACGGATTTCCTGGGCACGACGCTCGATTAGCTTGCTGAAATTGGCTACCTCAATGGAGGGCGCCTCCTTCGGTTGTTCCGGCTGTGAAATGGATACCGAGAGGTTGTCCTCCTCCTCCTCGATTTCCGGCGACACCTGTGGAGAATTTGAGAGCTCCTCAGAGGGCAGGATATCCTCTGTCAAAGGTGGCGGGGGTGGCGGCAGAGGTTCCTCTTCCTCCTCAGCCTGGTTTTCTGGCGAATTCTGCTCTTTTTCCTTGATTAACTCCGGTTTAAGGAAATCCTTGTGTATCTTTGGCTTTTCCTTATCCCTTTCTCGTTCCTTTTCCTTTTCCTGCTGAGCAGCTGCCGATGCTTCCCTTTCGCGTTCTCTTTCGCGCTCCTGGAACTCCCTTTGCCTGGCCTTCTGGTGGGCCCGGCCAAAGCGTCGTATGGAATCGTAGGTCTCGGCGCGTGTCACCACCTGCTGCTGCTGCTGCTGCTGCGTCTCCCTCTTGGCCTCCTTGCGTTGCTGCTGCCGCTGCTGGTTGTAGGATGACCTCAGCTCCTTGTCTATGTTTTCACAGACTTTAAGGCTCACGCCGATATTGACATCGGGCAGACTGTGGTACTGATTCTCTGTGAGATTGGACTTGCTGTTGGCGTTGGTGACTATAAAAGAGTCGGTGGCCTGGCGCTTCAGTTCCGGCGGCTGAGGCTTCGCTTCCTCCTGCTTGAGCTTGCGCTTCTCTACCACGGCAAGGATCTTGGGCTTGGGCGTGTGTTCTACCTTGAGAACCTGCGTAAAGATCTGTGCCTCGACTTTCGATGTGCTGGTGGTCAGTACCGGAGCAGGCTCCTTCTTGTGCTGCTTCGGCTGCGGCTCGTAGACGGTGTCCTCGATGGAAATATGCAGCAGACTGCGGGTCTCCAACTCGCCACTCTCGCCGCAACTAGTGAAGGTTCGCTGCTCGAAGGACTCGCAGCTCTCGCCTATCAAGGTGCAGTCGGAGCTGTCCTCGGAGGAGAGGTAAACCGAGTCGTAGGCTATCAGCCGGTCCACCTGATCGGTGTGCTGCTGCTGCCTCAGGGTGCTGTCACTATCGCTGGCAGTGGGAGCCTCCGTGGGTGTAGCCTCGGAGTCTTGATCCTCTTCTTCCTCCTGTTCGGCTTCACTGCTCTCGACCCGTGTCCTGGCAGTGGTGGTCAGGCTGATCAGTTCGTAGCTCTCCTCTCCCTGGTCGCCCTGCTGGTAAATCTCCTCGATGTGGGTCAAGTCGTACTCCTGCTCCGAGAGCGAGGGACTGTCTGTCTGGTCGTCGGAGTTACTTGTGGTGGTCTCCGGGAAGATGCTGCTCTGACTGTGCTCGGGGCAGGACTCGCCACCAGTGTCCAGGTGCCGCTGCAGATGATGCAGGCTCCTGTGACGCTGCTGCTGCTGTCTCCGCGACTGATAGATCCTGGGACGCTCCTTGAGCAGGCTAACGGCCACCTGTTCGAGGGCCTCCAACTCAAGCGAGGAGGGCTGCTGCTGCTCGAGATGATTCTGGTGCAGCGAGTTCTTGAAATAGTCAGAGTTGAGGCTCTCCAAGTCGCTCTTGTCGTTGTGCCACGGATGCAATGGCTCCGCCAGACCCAAAGCCAGGGCGTCCAAGCGTTTCAGATTATCGTAGTAGACATCAAAGTCACGCGATGGGTGTCGCTGCTGGAGTTGGAGTTGCTGCTGCTGCTGCTGCTGCTGATGCGAATCGCAGGTGTTTGAGTGGCTTCTCTGGCTCTGGGCGTCTTCTGTTGCCGTCCCCGGCGGCGTCTGCTGATCCGCTGGCTGATCACCGGCCAGCAAGGTCGTCGGATTCGGATTCGCTTTGCCGTTCAATCTGCGAGTGGGAAAAAAATCATCAGAAACGGCAGGATGGGCTTGTTAATGGGGCCATTGTTATAAGCATAAAGTTACAATTACAATTGCAATTACAATTACTACTCAGATGATGACTGCGCTCATCTCCCTGACTCCCTCTAGGCCGACCTCGTTTTCAGTGTCATGTGAGAGTTGTCTCAATCAATCAGTCAATCGGAGAAATCGCATAAACAAACAAAAACCAAAACTGAGAATGTCAGGCAGTCCCAACTGAGTTCTTGTTTGTCATTCGCAGAGGCAGAAAAAAAAGAGCGATGGGACAGGTGATGGATAGAGTTGTGAACGCAGACATGAAATTAAATGTGTCAAATCGGTGATGAAGGCACAACAGGATGTTGTGTGCATGTGGAAAACTTTAAAAAGGCTTGTCAAATTAATGACAAGGTACTTTGTTATGTTTACACGGGACCACAAGTTGAATTTATAAAATATTAGCTAAGAATATATTTTTTTAAATATAATAATACCCAAATTACAAAATAGGGCAGTTGTTTATAATAACTGACACCGTTGCCAACCAGTTTTTGGTTGAATTTGTATAGTATTAGCTATAAATATTCATTCCTTGATTTTTTAAATCCCATAACTGCATCATAAGCAAGTTTCTCAGTCATTTAGAAAAAGTTTAACACGGCCGGCAGCCAGTTTTTATAAGTTTGGGGACCGTGACAGTTATTATTATTAATTGTAAAGGAAGTTGACAGATTCTGTAAAGCAAACTTTAGGATTTCTATCTTAGTTTAAAGTTGTTTTGTTTTCTGATAAATATTTTATCGAGAAACAGCAAAACTAAACTGAACAAATAATTAAATCATATTAAATGTTTTAAATTTGGTTTTATCGAATTTAAAGCTTTAAGAATATTAACAGGCCAATAAATTATACTTCCAAACAATTTATTATCCTATTCATAAACTGCCAGACTAGTTCGCTTAAAAACAACTACAAATCAAACGCACTTGTGATTATGTGAAAATGCTATTATTATAAACACGAATACCCAGCTATTTATCACATTCCTAAGAGGAATTTTATGTTAATGATTTATATTTAGATGCAATCAGCTTTCAATAAATTTATTACACATTTATTTAAAACCAGAACGTATATATTAATCCTAGTTTCGCTTGTTATTAGGTGAAATTGTCATTAATATCGCTATTGATTTCATTGCTCGCCTTGCATTCTCTCAGAATATAAAAAACCTCTTAGCAGCTCGAATGCTAAGCCTCCATTAGTTCGCATCAAAGCCAAACTGGCTGACATTTTCCCCTTTGGACTCCGGATCGCTTTCAGTTGCACGTTGCACTCGTCGTCGAGTTGAGTTGAGAGTTTACCCAGTGCCTTGACGACGACGATTTGCGGCAAATTAAATAAAAACCCGAGACTGCAGGCCAGGGGCTCAGTCGGGGGCCGGAAGGATGCGATTTCAAGTGCCCTGGCAGCTGTCATTGTCAGGATGCGCAGGATAACGTGTGGACGAGCAGAGCGAAGCTAAAAGCTTTTCCCCGCTGCCTGTCACAAGCCGCAGGATTCATATGCAGCTGCAGCTAGATAGTTATATGTTGTCCAAACTATTGACAGAGCACAAACTTTTACGATTTTAATTAAACAAGCGACAGAAGCACTAAATGAGAAAAAACGACAACTAAACTTTAACTGCACAAAAAACTTATGTAACTCGATTTTATGTTCGTTTGTTTGGACTTGGCAGTTGTCACAAATCAGGATTAGGTTTAATCGACAAACCACATTTACCGGTGACAGTTTCGGGCAAAATATTAGCACTCTTAAAATTAAACCACAATAAATTCCCCTTTGACTCCTCAAATATGCAATTTTTCCACCTAAACTGTAGTCAGCCTGTAATGCAACAATAACCTCGTGCCATGACCCTGACCTGGCCACAAAGGTGGCGTCAGATGCACAGGCCAATGAAAGCCGCTCAAAACCAATGAAACCACCACCGGCAGCACAAACGGAAAAAGGTAACAACGACAACAAACCAACCGCAACAATTCAGCCGGCGGCTCACGAATTCAAATTGTTTAAAAAGCGTAAATTGCGCCTGTGCTCCGAGACCTGTTGAGTTTGCGGCGAGCTTCGCTCAACGACTGACTCCAGCAGGTAAAACCGCGCTGGGCTTACGCGGCGTATGCGTGTTGAAAACACTCGAGAGCAAAATCATTGTTTTAGGAGGTCTTAGGTTGCTTCAAACAATTATTTAAGTAACAAGTAATTAGTTATTTAAATTTTCCTGACCTATAGGTATTTTTAAAGATTTTTTAAAACGCTTTTTTTTCAAGTATTTGAATAAAATATAAATTATAGTTTTCAAAGCCCAGTGCTAGTGACTCACTTACCGTGGCGATTCGCGGAAAAATCCACGACTAACGAGCCGGGCACGCGGTATTAGCTGCGATCGACGACGACTGCTGTTTGCGGAACCGATTTGCAGGTCGCTAAATGTCTCCTCACGGATTACGGCCAAGCTGCGCGATCTCCGCAAGCTGCACGACTCGCCGCTTCCCAAAATGTCGAGCAAGGTGGCTGCAGCACTGGCTACTCCGCTGTGGGATAAGCCACCGTTTGTGGTCACCTTATTGGAGCTGGAGACTGTATTAGAGCTGGGTGTGGGGGCTTCTCCAGGCTTTTCTAGAGTCGCTGCAGTGTCCTTAATGGGAAGGGCTGGGGAAATTAGATTAATTTATTAATTACCCTCCACGTAGACATAATAATTAAGAAGACAGCTTAATAATATCTCAGAAATCAATACCCCTCCGATAATAATTCATTTACTCGACATGGCCGAGTAGTTTCTGATCGAATTCCCTTCGCTGAAGGCCTCCACTCACCCGCGTAGCTCTCGACTTGGTCTAGCGGAGCTTCCGCATCGAATCGCCAATAGAACTCGGCTATGTCCAAGGCGTTCTCATCCCGTTCCAGTTGCGTGTAGTCCAGCGATCGGGCGTTCCTCAGCTGGCCGTTTCCGGTGCCACTTCCGGTTACGCCCACGCGGCACTGCGTCCAGTGGGGCTGGGCGTGGGGATGCGAATGAGAGTGGGAATGCGAATGGGAGTGGGAGTGGTGATGCAGGAGGTGTCCCTGCTGCTGGTGATGGTGATTTAGGAGCTGCTGCTGCGAGTGACGACCTAAGCCAGAACCGGCTGCTTCATGGCAGCTGGTGGCCAAGTCGAGATGCGATATGGATTTGTGGGTGTGTCGCCAGCCAGCGGCTCTGAGCTGCGGGCACCGCGGATCGTGGGTGGTCTGCTGGTGATGGAGCTGCTGATGCTGCCCACCGTTGCTGCTGGTGGCGGTTGTGTCCTCCAGACGCACCCGGTCCACGTAGTTGTGCTGGTAGCTGTAGGTGTCTTTGCCTCTGGAAATTAAGGAACAATTAGATTAGAACATCGGCTATCATTTTAGGTTTTGTCTAATATATATAGTATATATTTTATCTTAAAATATAAAAATTAATGAGGCTCTTAAATGTTCCTTTCTTAATAACGCCTTCATTATTTACCTATTTTTATACCATGTACCGTAGGTACAAAGGTATATTAATTTTGTGCAAATGTATG